>PVKH010010866.1:0-18061 GCA_004027955.1 Chaetophractus vellerosus | reverse complement strand
CTCCTGAATGCCAGTCAAAAACGACTCTGGGGGCCACGGCCCTCTTTCCAGCACAGATCAATCTAGATGGTGCTGAAAGCTGAATGAGGAGGGAAGGCGGTGAATCGAGAGCGTGGGACACACTCCCGCCAGTGTTACTCAGGTGGCCTTCTCCTCAGGCCCAGCTCTGTCCTCCTGGAAAGGATCTCTGTTCCTAGGTAATTCTAGCCAGGTGACTCTATCTTAAAGTCCACAACCCATCCGTTAAAAGGATTTAACAAAAATGGTTTAACATTAAAAGGAAAAGGCTTAACATGAACTAGATGGCAAAATAGTATATAACAGAGAGTTTCCTACCATTCTCCAGCAATTAGCCCTTAGCAGACTGACCCTCACTCAACCTTTTGGAAAGACAGAAGTGTTACATGTCCTGACTCACTCCTTCAGGTGAATTAATACGAAGTTGGGATTGAAAAATTTTGTCTTACAATTTTGCAATATCCACTGCAGGGCAGCCAGAGGCCCCTGGGGTCTGGCCCACTGACTCAGCAGAATACACAAGGGCCGCTTATCTTTATATCCCAATTATCTTTACATCTTTGTACCTCTGCCATGAGATTAGGATGTGAGTTTTTAAGTGATAAGAGTTCTGGTGGGGACAGGGGTGAGGAGAGGGGCAGGGAGTAACACTCTCTGAGAAACCCATATATCCCAAGAGCTTTACCAGCTCATTCAATCCTCCCGGCAGCCTAACAAGAGGAATTGGACCCCCTGGGCCAAGCAGGATTTGAACTCTTTTGACACCAAGGCCCTTTGTCCACCATATCCTATCTGCCTTACTCAGGGTACTGAACTGAGATTTCACTCTCCCCTCGGGAGCGTAGAATGCTGATATCTTTTCTCAGGGTGTGCTTACTGACAGGGACAGACAAAGCATTTCATGAGCCTGTAACAAGGGCTCTACTGAAAGGATTTATGTTAACAGAGGCCTTATTTATGGCCTTTTTTTTTTTTTTTTGATAGGAAAACAGTCTTCACTATCTAGATGATTACATTTCATATCTTGAGTTGTACTCTGATAGTCTGTGAGAATTTTTTTCTGAGCAGATGATGATAAACTCCATGGCAAGACAGGCACTGGGCTTTACTCCTGGACACCAGGAAACAGTCTCTGCTCTTCAAAATCTTGCACAGTGAGCCAGAGGAGCTGAGTCACTCCTGGTGATGCATGAGTTCACTGCTAACAAGGAGTTAAAAGAGCCCTTCTTTCCCTCCCTCAAACCAGTTTTTTTCTCATTATATTGTTGTTGTTTTTTAAGAATTCTTATCTATAACCAGCAGGTATTTTGCTCATCCACTCACCTCCTCTCTCCAAGGTAAGAGTAAAAAAGTGACACAAAAAAGCAGGGATCTAATGCCCTTTCACAATGACCATATTCGGTGTCTGCTGAATGACCAAAGGCCAGTCATTGCAAGAACCATGGAGACTTCCTTAGGGTCCTCCTCAGTGACCCCAAGTCAGGAGGACAAAGAATCTGCACTTCCATAATCTCCCCAGGGGGTTCTGAAGCACAGGCCAGTTTGGGAACCCTAACAGTAGAGAATACTTGCTATTAAAGCTGAGGTCAGAGGTCAGCTTTGCTGTTACAATGCCAAGGAAGCAGCAAATCCACGAATGCACCTACCCTGTATCAGTCGGGTTCCAGCAGGAAATGGGTGACACCTTCGAAATGCAGCAATTTGAGGGGAATTTAATAAAGGGACTACTTATAAAGTCCTGTGACCAAGAAAGCCTCAAGCTCTGGTGCAATCTCCTCGCTAGTAAGGAAGGGGGAATGGGAAGGGAAGGTCTCTGTAATACCCAAGGCCTGAAGGGGTGAGGTGAAGGCGCAGATACCTGAGCCTGGTGGAGTGGGCTGCTGACAGGAGCTGGGACCATCTGAGGCCTGCTGCCAGGCAGGAAGCTGGGGAACAGATGTCCCGACCCCATTCTCCCCGCTCTCCAATCTCTAGTACTCTCCCTTGCTGAACCCAACTAGAAGTCAGAAGCTAAGGAGCCCACTGGTGCAGTCCCATAGAAGTCCATTTTCTGGGGCACACAACAGAGTGGAGAAGGGTGGAGAGTGCTTGATTCAGAGGGGCAAAGGGAAGAT
The DNA here is from genome assembly GCA_004027955.1 of Chaetophractus vellerosus. NCBI lineage: Eukaryota > Metazoa > Chordata > Mammalia > Cingulata > Chlamyphoridae > Chaetophractus > Chaetophractus vellerosus. The sequence goes on along the minus strand of PVKH010010866.1, from coordinate 15,929 downwards.
GCCGGTATAATACCTCTAAGGAAAAACGGTCAGGGAGTGTCACACCTTCACCATTATCACAGAGAACAGCATTATATACACACACACTCACGCTTGGAAGCCTCTGAGGCCTCTGCCACACCCACTGAGTAAAGCACCTGATGGTGCTACTGGTAACTGCAGAACTATACTAGTGACCTTCAAAAGGATACAGTGTTGTCCAGGGAAGTACTTCAAAAAATAAATTCACAAACTAATTTATCAAATGTTTACTGAGCACTTATTTCATGAAGGAAATGATATTTTACTTAGCCAGGTAGTAAAAGCTTTGGTGTATTTTATGTTACATTCAATAGGGCTACCTCCTAGAAAAAAGTTCATCAGGCTTCGTGAAGCCTGGTGGCTAGTTTTTCTAAAAGACGCAAAAATGTAGTACAGAACACAAAAATAACTCAGATGCTTAAAGTGGGAAAATTTTAGCTTTACTTGCACACACTAATACCCTATAGCAAAGTGACCAATATTTTTCTTTTTAACATATGTGATTTTCCAGTTAGGCTTCATCTCTGTATTAGTGGACGGTTAAATGCATGTGATGTTAGGTGGTCGGAAACAAATGGGTTGAGGGATGGATTTATCCCATCTTTCAACTTTCACTAAACTAATACTAGTTTAATTAAATTAAAGAACTTCTCAGGAACAATCATATTTGGTTGCCATTCTCTACGCTCGCCTTCAGTGGGCCACCCAGTAAGGGACTTCCACATTTCCTGTATCCATGCACACCTGTTTCACTGGCATAAGTGAAGGCAGCGGTCCTGAGTTCTCCGGATTAGCACTGTGATGCAGTGTGGGGCAGGAAGTGATTTCTGCTGCGTGGGGACACACCAGGTGATTTCAGAGGCACATGGTAGATGGAAGGTGGTATTAAGTAGCACTGAGTCACAAGATGAGAAAGTTATTCCTTTTTAAATAATCTTCAAACCTTCCCAAACACCATCTCAGTTGGATGTTGGCATGTCTGTAAACGCCTCTCCCTACCACACCTGCTGGTCTCTCTCTTCATTAGAGATGTGTGGCCTTAGGCTTCCAGGCTTCCACTGCCAAGGGCATGTATGAGAATTTGGTGACACTTTTTTTTTTTTAAAACTCATTTTCCAGTTATCATTTATTTCTATCAAATGATGCTGGTTTTCTATTGGAGGTGGTCACATGAAGTTTCTTTTTAACATAAATTCAGTTTAGTACAAAAAACGAATTTAAGGAAAAATATTACATAAATAACATAGGTGGTACGGAGATATGGCAAATAATAAAGGTGGTATATAAACGGCTAAAGTTTGAGAAACACTGATCCAATGCTCAGTATAATGCCATGAGTCAGGAGACCTAGGTTTTAGTTCTAATTGCCATCTAAAAGAATATAATGACCAATTTTATTGCCTTCTAAGTAAGAAACTCTTTCATTGAAGGTACTAGCTCTTCCGGCCAAAAGACTGTAGCTCAGATAGTAATATAAAAAAAAATTGCTTTGTAATCTGAATTCTCTCTTGTTCATACAACGTAATAGAGATGCCTGTGATAAATGATTAAACATTATGCTTAAAGATTTATATTAATAGTAGGATGAAAATATAGGAATATAAATTATGAAGTAAGAGCAACATAATAAGCTAAATGCCATTCTCCTTGTTCACAGCATCAGATCTAATGGCAGGTCCTTCGACTACGGCCACTGTAATGTGAAGAAAATAAAACTTCTGATTCACATGAAGCCTTTGTATTCTAGGGCCATCTGGGCTAAATTAATTCACAAATGCAATCTCTCCTACTATGTGAATCCTTTTGATGTTGGTCTGGTAAAAATACTGCATATTTTGTGGTACTGATGAGGGAAAACACTCTCAACAGTTACCTCCTACCTGAGCTGTAAATTTCTTAAGACATTTTAGTTCAACCCTGTTTCATCTGAAGTCACCCAAAACCCCAAATTCTAACCTCCTTGAAAAATTTACATTTTATGTTCATGTCAAGTTAATAACTAAAAAAAAAAAGAAACTCACTAAATAAAGCAACTTATGGTGACTTTTTTCATCTCACAAACATAAGTGGGAAGAAGCCACCTCTACCCTCACACACCCCAACTCGCCCCTGCTCCCTGAGCCCCTCCCCCAACTACTCTGCAGGCCAGGCTGGAAACTAATGCTGAGAGACCCATTCCAAGAAGGGATGTTTGAAAGAAAGTGCTCTGTTCTTCCATACCGCTATTTATTTACCCTTGCACTTTGCTGAATACCACACAGCAGGCTGGAGCTGTGGCCCTTGTCCTAAGCATGGTCTGCTGTTTATTTGTTTAAAAATATTTCTACAATGCATCCACTGTTCTCCATATAGAAGTGTATGATAGAGCAACGGCTCCTCAACAAATAAAAGTGTGTTTACCAAAGCATAATTCGAGTTGCGTGGCACAGGGTACAGACCTTGCCCGGCACCTGTTGATGTGCATTGCAAACCTGGTTGTGTTCTGCCTTCTGCCCTTGCTGAATGTGCAAGCTGTCAGTGACTGTTCATTCCAGGACCTCAGTTTTAGCTATATAAGACAGGGATGTTTTTTCATGCTGAATGATTTCAATTGTGAATTTTTTTAGACTTACCCAATTGCTAGAATACCAGGAAATAAACAGATTTTAATTTAACTTATGTCATAAAATTTAGATGAATAGATTAGATTCATTTGGAAAGGTTTTAAATATGTCATAAAAGATAGTAGCTGATTTTTGGGGTTTGGGTCTATAAATATAAGTATTGCAAACACTGGATTATATGGGTCAAGATGCTTCTGCGCTCCTTATTCTAACATATTCTAACACAGCAACGATTTGAAACAGATGTTACCTACACCACCAGAAAACCCAATGACTTAAGATGTTGTTGACATCTTTTGCCCCTCCACCCCACCGCCCCCAAACACTGTGGGTAGAAAGCTTTTCTGCTCTTTGAGCATAATTAATAATTACTCATCTAGAGGGAGCATTTGAGAGAGAATAAAACCATGTCCATAACTCCTTGGTGAGGGGCGCAGAAAGTGGAGGCTGGTGCAGGGTTCATCTGATACATGATGTCTTGCTGCCAGGCAGCTGCTGGCTCTCCAGGCATCACAGGTGACAAGGGAAGCTGCAACCCTGGATGTGCAGTGCAAAGGAAGAAAACTATGTGCCAGCTCTCAGGGAGCATGTCCTAGGAGTCTCTGCTCCCCAGGACCCAGCCAAGAGCCTGGCAGGTGGAATGTGCTCAGAAATGTCCCTGGAATTGCAGTAGGACTGAACTTGGGCCCCGAAGCAGCCTTTTAACGAGGCTTCTACATCCTTGGGTGGAAGTTGGACAGACTTAGGAGTTTTATTGGTTTAAGTGAAAAATAGAGAGCAGCTGCTATCAAAGCTGCATCTACAGGAGGGAAGAGGCTAGGCCAAGGCTGGGGGCTGGGGAGGTGGTGCCAGGTCCTCTGTGAGGAGGCTGGGCAGATGGTGATGCTTCAGGGGACTGCAGCAGAAATGTCCACGGTGAAACCCTGAGCCTCTCTCATCTCAGTGGATGTGTGAATGGCTCCCATGAGTGAGTCTAAGAGGGGTTAGCACATATGCCTCCATCTATTGAGTGGCTGCAAATAAGCCATGTGCCCGTGGGTGCCATCTGCTCGGTTGCACTCTGTGGAGCTGTGTGAAGAAAGTATCTGGGGCCAAATGGCTAGAAATGTACACTTAGGAACAAAATCTGCTTACACAGCTAGATCATTACATCTCCTTTAAAGTAGGTAATTAAACCAGAAATGCTCCCTTTTTTATAGGATGGGGAAGGGTTGGACAGTAGGAGGCTACACAGCTTCCCAAAGGTCAAAGAGCAGGTCACCGGCAGAGAAGGCAGCTGGAGACAAGTCTCCTACCACTGGAGTTAATTACTCTTAAGTTAGTCACACTTAACCAGTCTCAACTGCAAATTCTTCACCTGTGAGTGGGGGTGTGTCACTCACCTTCCTCGGAGTGGTCTTTTGAGAATTAACTAGTGTCTAAAACATTAATTTCTTTAGATAAAAGACATTATGAACATACAAAAAATTTTTATGGAGAGAGTCATGCCCTCTAAGTTACCAAGTACATATTATATATGATTGTTGCCCTAATGTACACATTATGACGGCGCATCACTCATTTTTTAGTGCCTCAAAATAACATAAATGATGTCAATAATCCATTCAGTAAGCAACTATTTAATGAGCATTTACTATGTTCCGGATACTGGAATAATTCCCATCCAAAGTAAGATGTCATCATTTTAAAATGTGTAGCTGTATTTAGTAAGCCACAGACTTAGAGTATTCAAGTAATTTCCCAAATACAAAGTTGGATTTGTGTTTTCAAAGTTAAACAGTTGGTATTTTCTCCACTTCTCGATTTGGGATTATCTAAAGTTTAGTGATTTGAAAGAGTTCAAAAGAGCTCCCCATCTAAACTGGCCAAACTGCAGCGATTTGAGACAGATGTCATAAGTAAGACCAGAAAACCCAACAACCTAAGGAAAACGCTACAAAACATGGCAGGAGCAGAAGACCCTGGTTTACAAAATTCAGGCTTCAGAGAGCAATCATGCTGCGGCAGCCTCGTTTACAAACTATATCTCATCTTGACGGAATCCCCTGAAAGGGTGTATGCCAAATCCTTGTAAAATGAATTCCCAGGTTGCTCAAGTACTTTTTGTGGCACTGAAATGTGACTCTATGGGAATTTTCTTGGAAGAAAGAAGAGGTAGTGAGTGCAGTGATTAAGAGCTAGTGTTGTAGACTCAGGTACGCCCCCAAAAAGCAATGGACCAGCAGTGGATACAGATCAACTACCTCACCTCCTTGGGCCTTGTTTTTCTCATTTGAAAAGTGGAAATAATAGTACCTACCTCACAGGATTGCTGAGACGTGAAAAATCCTCAGCACAGGGTAAGTGCTCAACGAATGCGAGCTATTAGCATTCCTGCCTCGTGCATCTGCAGAGATTTCCACAAGACAATCTGCACTGAAGCCAGAGCCTGAGAGTGGAACCTCTGTGAAGCCTGAGAGTGGGCTGGGATGGCTGGGGAACCCCTACCACTTCTAAGCTCGCACAGCAGCTCTACCACCCTTGCCAGGAAGTAGGCACCGAAGTGCCTGCAACAGGGGTTGGAGCTTCCTTCCAAACCCTCCAGCAACACATGAGCTGAAGCAGAGCGTGCAGGCCACATGGAAACCACCAGTAAACCTTAATTTGTCATCGCATCACAACACGGGAGTGCCTCAATGCCATCTTGATTTACGTTAACTCAGTAAAGAGAAAAAGCAAAATATTTGCTCTGAAGGAGTTTAAAAACTAAAGGAAAAATTCCCACACCAACAATGTACTTCAAAACTATTCTTATTAAAATCTATAAAAACCCATCAAAATCGTGGGGAGAAAACAAAACCTAACCATTGGGTAAAGTTTCAGAAGAGGGTTTGGTTTTATGAATTAAGTTTTTATTCTAATGACAAAAAAGCAGGAAGGAGAAATAGAAAGTGATACACTACAATGAGGTCTCATATTTTCAAAACAAAACAAATTAAATTAAAAACCTGAAGCATGAAAAAAAATTTCAATGGCTTTTAGAATTTCCTAGGCGGAGGATAAAGAAGTAACTAAAGCTGTGAGTTCATGCAGGTAAATTTCTATCTTCCCTTTTAAATTTAGGTTGACAATAATTAAGACCTACAACAGAAAAAAAGTTTACATGAAATTTTTATATATATAGTATATAAAAAGTTTATAAAAATATAAAATATTTATATTAAAATATATATCACGTGTACAGTTAAGAAAATATAAACTTGAATTATGGATTTCACCCAGTGGCCAGGATATTTTCAAGGATTAATGCTAAAAACATTAATATTTTTAAAAATTCTTTTTGGCCTGAGCCCTGAAAACAATCCTATATTTGATCTATAACAGAAAATTGAAAACTGACAATAAAAGACAATAATTCTTCAATTAAACTCCTGCTCAATAGGAGTCAGAAATACAAGTAAGGATTTGATTGTTGAGCACAAAGCATGAGTGCAGATAATATGTGAGTTCTTCACTCTCAGAAAATTTATGAAATGTAATTCATGGACAATCTCAACATGTAAGGCAGGTAAATTGGTGAATTCACAGTTTTTAGTGTGTATGTCTTTAAAAAGATTCACAACGAGGATTCTTTGGAGAGTTGGCATCCCTTAAAAGGAATTTAATAAACAAATATTTAATTTTGACACTATTCAGGAACACAACTCGCTAATGAAATCTAGCTCAGCCATAGTGGACAAGGCAGAGAAAGCTGAGAAAAATCCCGAGCAGGGGCTGTTGGGCAGTCCACGTTTGGTTGGTGCAGGAGCACCTCGCTGTTCTCCAGGGAGTGGAAACCACACAGACACAGCCTCCTGCAGTTTGTAAACTGCTAAAGGCCTTCCCAAATAACAGAGAAAACACTCATCTTACTTCTGATTGCATAAGAAGCAGATTTAAACACTGAATTAGGAGGAACTGAAAATGTTTATTGCTTTAATTGTCCAAAATGTGTTTCAAATACACTTAATATTCTTCTAATAAAAAATGTATTACAAGTAAATAGCAATACAAATAAAATTGTCCATTAAATCAGTATGAAAAATAAATCTGGGTAACCACTCCGCCCCATTGCTGAATAATTAAGTTCATACAGTTGCTGAAATTCAAAATGCTGCAGAGTTTTGATATGGTCTCACTTTTGAAAAATATATATGCAGAGGGAAAATATGTGAACAAAATACGCCAAATAATAATAACATGGTCATCCCTGAGTGGTGGGGTTTCAATAGCAGAACTATGTCCTTCTCTGACTATTTCTGACCTTGCCAAAGTTTTCTACAATGATAAACCTAATATTTGTGGAGTACATATCAGGTACATAAAGAAAGCTACCTGCTTTCTTTAGCTCACAGAATCCTCACAGCTTCACGGGGTAGATAGTATCATTTTATTATTATTCCTGCAAATGTGGAAGCAGAGACCAAGACAACAGACAGTGGAGGGGTGGGAACTGTTTGTAATCATTCTGCTACAACTGAATTTCATTTGTGGTCAGAAAAAAAATGTATTTAAAAATAAATATACATTTGTCACATTGCCAGGTGATAAACTAAATGGAGACAAAATACTTTTTAAAGATTTTTTATATTCTCAAAGCTATGGCATCTTTTGGAGAACAAAAGGAAATCAGCCAAGTCATTAAAATTTAAAGATATTAAACTCAAAAGGTAGATCTTACCCAAGACACACTAACTACTCAATTTAAATCTCTAATAATATTTACATAACACTAACAACTAGATTTAAATCAGTAATAATAATTCAGTGAGCTTCCATTACCTTTAAAAGACAACCTTTTGTTGGTTCTTACTTAACCTGAATAGAGTAGAAAAAGAGTCTTCCATTTTGAGAGAGAAAATTAGGCCTCAAAGAAAATCGTACTCCATATATCACATGGTAATCACAAAATTTCTTACTATTTAAAATTACCATTCCAAGCACACTAGAAATCAAAAGCATGTAAGTTAAAGCAGTAGAATATCATTTTTCATCTCCTATATTGGCAAAAATGATAATCAATGTAAGATATAAACATAAGAGGATGGGAAATTTGGCACTATCCTACACTTTTAGTGGGGAGTGGTTAAGCAGTAAACATGAATGAAACTTCAAAATGTGCAAATCCACTGATACGTCATTCCCCTTCCAGGACTTTATCCTAAGGAGAAAAGTAAGTATGCAAAGACATATATCGGATGTTCAATGCAGTGCTGCTTATAGCATAGAAAATCACTAATAACCTAAATATGCACTGATATTGAAGTTTGCTGCTGTGTACTCAGAATTTAGCATAGTGTCTCCTACATAGTAGGACTGAAAATAAGTATTTGTGAATGAATGGCAGAATGAATTCCTAATAGGTAACAGCCATACAATTGGATTTTATGAGCCATTAAAATTGTTGATATAAATCTATACTCAACAACATAGAAAACAGTCCATTGTATTTTGGTAAGTGACCAAAACAGATTACAGAATAGCCGGTGCAAAAGGTCTCATTTACATATAATAGTATGTATGTCTACCCATGTATACATGTGCAGGTGTCCAGAGGGACAGTATAGGTGGGACTTAGAAAATTGTCTCTTTCTTTATACTTTTCTGTGCTGTTTTGACTTTTTTTTTTTTTAACAGTAGCCCCATATTTTCTACTATTCTTTATGTTTTTATCCCAAACATTCAAGCTATGGAGCAGCATAATACTATGAAGTCCTAGATAATATTCAGAGGATAAAGCTTTCAAGGCATTTTTTCCCTTTGATTTCTCAAATACTGATATGCTAAAACTTCTATTATCTGCATCTTAGGCCTACAAAATCCCAGAAACAGAAGGAATACAAGGTACATCTGTTTTAAAACAGATGCAATAAATGCCCTGGTACCAGTTACACTGAAGAGAAGAGAATCTATGCATGATATTTCATTATTTTGACTTTCTCTGTCCACAACCCTTTGAACTTGGCCTTGTTAGCTTTCTTGGCCCAAGGAGGATCTTCTGGGTGGTTGTGTGCATCCAAGTGCATTCACCAACGGCCTCCATCTGTCAGATCCACACACAGAGACCTCAAGTTAATTGGCAAAGAAACATTGGTTTTCTTGAATACTGGATTGAATTTAAAAGTAGACAACTTGTATTCATAACTAATGGTTTCTGGGTAATTTTTGTTTTCAATCCAGGAGAAAATACAAGCTTCCCTGATAAAACAACAAAGTGTCTCTCTCCGGATTCCAACAAGGGCAGCGTGACTTCTCCAGTGGGGCACTGTCTGGTTACAACAGTGCCCGGCTGTGATTCTGGCCAGCCTCTGAAAGCAGGATGCAGGGCCAACAAATGCTGCTTCTCTGCACATGCGCCCTGAAGAATCAGCCAACTGTGAGAATGGCAAGGAGAACACATAAGAGCTGATGACGGACAAGCTGCCTCCTCTGGATGCCATTAATCTGAATAACAGAAATTTGCTGAAATTTATCTCATACCATGCCAATGCTTGGGTTCACCAAGTCAAAATAAACTATATATTTTGGTCTTGTAGCATTTTCCCCAAATAATCATGTACAGAGCAAGAAGAAGAGAGGGGGCCGAGAGAAATAGTAATGGACAGCTAGAAAAACATTCACATTCACTGCTTTCCTCTTTGCAATTCCTGGGTACAATATAAATCCAGGTGGGTGATAAGGACAGCAGAATCACATACCCAACACGCAAAGCATGTGGAAAAACTCAAGCCAAAGGGTGGATAGCTTCATCAAATCAAGATAATTATGGACTTACTGCTACAAATAATTTTTTTAAGGCATATTTGTATTTGTATATGAAGAAAACGCCACTGACATGAGCTTTGAGGTATGTTCTCCATGGTGGCTTGTAATCAAACTTGCTGGATTCGGTACCGCTCATCCACGAGATGGTCGGCCAGCCTAGCCTGACGCCCAGGAGCCTCCTGAGAAAGGAGCCCAGACCATGGCCCTCCTCCGGGGCCTGGCTCCATCCATGCTATCTGGGCTTCGTCGTCCTCCTTGCTGCTGACGCTGCTGGCATGTTTTCTCCAGTGCTGCTGTCATGTGCCTTGTCTACCCAGAGCTGCCCACATCTGAGCCACAGCTATTTCCTGAGGGCTATAAAACTTAACCAACTGCAAATAAACAACACAAAACTTGATCTCATGCTGTCAGGCTGCTGTTTCTCTAACGTTTAGCACACTGGCAGCTCCGTGGTTTACAAGTATCACCTGACCCTCATTTTTCCCTTTCAGTTCCTTCTTTGCCCTGTTTTATCCCCCTGTCCACCAGCTCCCTCTATCTTAAAACATCCCTCTTGGATGGCCCACCCAGCCCACCAGGACTCTGCCTCTCAGGTTCGACAGGCTAGGAGAAAGCATTCTTAGGCATTTCACCAGCAACATCCCGGCCTCCCTTGCTTTCAGCCACCAGGATCCACCTTTCAATGCTGTCAGTGGCTCTCCCAGCCGGTCTTGGCGAAGTTTGGCCTTGGCAAAGTTTGGCCATTTCTCCCAAACTGTCTCTATCTCCCCCATTTTGGTCAGAGGTACAGATGTTCTCTTGGACCCAGAAACTTGGAATAGATCGTGCCCTACCCCTCTTTTTCTCTCCTTAATCCGCTACCATCCAGGCAGGCTGCCATCAGCAACCCTGAAGATTAGGTCTTCAAAAAGGCTTGTAAATTCTCATCAAGATTTAGTGAAGATAAAATAGAATAGCACTCCCAAAAGGGCTCTGTAAACCACAGAACACTAGATAATGCAAAACATCAGTATGTGCATAGTCAATTTCTTTCTTTTCTGTTCCCTGAAGAACTCATTCATCTCTTATTCCAGCATTTAAATCCTTCAGTAATCTGGACTCACTTTAAATCTCCAGCCAGATCTTGGATTATTGTCTCATGACAGTTTCTGGAAATAGACTATTCTTTCCCTTCTGAAGCTTAGAACCTTTTCTCAACACTTGAACCACCTTCCCCAAGACCCTGACCCAGATGAAGCTGAGTTTTATTTAGCCACTCCAGTAAGCCCTTGGGCAGAATTTTAATTAGTTTCACACACGTGCATTTACAGAGGTCTTTCTATAGTTTCCATTTTCTTTTCTCTTTATTTTCTAATTTACTCATTCCTCATATCTGCACAAGGAGGGATCATGTCTTTCTACGGACTGTTAGTGACCAGTTGCTTTCAGCCTGTTCCTGGATCATAGATTAGTCCCACCCCCACCACCTTCGAAAATACCCAAATACATTTTAAAAATATTATCCCCACACACTCACCCTTGGAGTCTCTTCCAGAGGCTCTGGCAATGACAGAGTTATTAAGAGTATCTAAAAGTCTCATCTCAACTCAGGAGCAAGAAACTCATCCACCCCTGGCAAAAACAGCTCAAGGATAAATCCCAAACACCCAAATGTTATTTTCTTCACCCCACAAACCCAGGGACGTTACACAACCATGACACAAGCTTGGATGACATCCCACGGCGATCAGATGGTAGGTGTTTTCACTGCTGCCTCCTTCCATCAGGGTTTTTAACTGCACCATAATACTGAATGGAACTCTCAGCAATAGAGACTAACTGTATTTGACAAGGCTCACTTCATAAACCTCAACCATTTTCTTACTGAAGAGATGCTGTATTAAGGCAATTCTGTTTATATAACCATTATGCATTTATATTCCCTTTAAAGATAAACGATACTTTCATGAAGAATGAACTGCACACAAAATACTATCTATCTTGGAAAGATGCCAAGATACACACTTGTGCTAAAATATACAAAACAACTAGCTACCAATACCTCTTTCAACACAAACAAGTGGCATACAGAATTCGCTTTTGCCTAGCAGGGTAATCTTAATGAAGAAAACAAAATTATTAAGTATTACTGTTGGGAAATGCCCCAAGAAATAGAAAGTGTGCCTTGTAGGAATTATACTGTGTTTACTGGGGAGCTTAGGATATTTAAGTTTGAATTTAAATTATGATACAATTTAATATTATATGTAGAGTATAAATTAGAATGATCTCATTGCATGGGGAAAAATACCAACATTCATTCATTCATTTGCTGAATATATATTGACAGGTGCTTTGATACATAGAGGACTATGAAAAGACACTGTCTCGGCCAGTTCAGAGTCTTAGGGCAAACAGACATACATTCATAACAACAACAACAACATGCTAAGTTTTATAACTATGGAATGCTCTATATACCAGGAAACACCAACATTTAAGAAGCTAGTGGATCCCAGTGTCATCTCCAAGTTAAAAAACAATACATATAAGATGATTCTGTTTATGTTAAACAACAACAATAAACAAACAAACCAGATGACATGGAGAAGGGTCAGTAAAAGAGACCCATCAAAGAATTAACCGTGGGTCACCGCTGGGAAAGGGAGTGGAAAAGAAGACAGTCAAAAAAATCTTTTTACCTTTTAATTTTACAAACCATTGGATTCTCTGAATTTTTCATAAGGATATGTTCATGTGATACTTGAATAATGAAAAAATAAGTGGAGCATGCAGCAGAGAAGAAGCCAGCTAGGCAGAGTGAGAGACGAGCCATAGCAGAAGAAAACCCAGAAGAAGGTGGCGTCATGCGAGTCCCCGGGGGTAAGAGCCGAGAGGGTGCGCTGGTCAATCAAATCATCAGGTGGAGGACTCATCATGCAGGAGGAGGAGTGTGTAATTTAGGATATGACTGTCTCAAGAGAAGAGCAGCAGTGGAAACAAGTCTGCAGCAGGGTGAAAAGTAACGGGGACCGGAGGGAATGAAAGGGCAGGTGTAGATCAAAATGCAGGACAGGTAACATATAGAAGTGAGGTTGGCCAGAAGCAAGCAAAATTGTGGTATCCCCCTCTGTCTCTTTCATTTTTCCAAGTGGGTGCAGAAAAATACTTCTCCATCTTATAAAAATCAACAGTGCAAACGTGATTATGAATGGCAACCAGCCCTTGTGGCCATAAACTAAGGTGTAGGGAGCCACGGGGAACTGGACAGAGGGCCCAGGAACCCCCTACAGGGGCAGCCAGCAATGCTGCCAAGTGGCAATGCTGGTCCAGTGCTGCCAGATAATCCTGTTTATAGAGAGAAGCCAGAAATCTGAATGTTAAAATAATGCGAGATGTCCTTTTAAACATTGCTCATTTTCTCAGAAGCACGGGATCAGGAAAAGGGGGACTGATGCTTAGTGCACGTAGAATTCTTAATCAGTTTGACTGTAAAAGTGGAAATGGATAGAGTTGATGGTAACACATTATAGTGAGTAGAACTAACACGGCTGGTTTATAATTGGGATTGTGTTTGAAAGGGATAGTCTAGGGACATTTTGTCAATTGAAAGAAAGCTAGAGAATAACCTAGGGACTGACTGAATAACATAGTGAACCGGAGGTGGATGAGGAATGTAGTTAATAGTATAAAACAAGAATGTTCTTCTATGAACAAATGTATGTCACTATTAGAAGGTGGTAATTATGGTGATACATGAGAAAAATACAATTAATGTAACTTATGGACTATAGTTAACAACAATATTGTAATATTCTTGCACCAATGTCAAAGAAGGTACTATATCAACACTAGGGGTCAATGATAGGGGGGTATGGGATTTTTTTCTTTTGGTCTAAGGAAAACATTCAAAAATTTGGTGAGGCAATGACTGCACAACTTTGTGATGAAAGTGGGAGCCACTGAGTATTCATTTGGATAGAATGTACAAGGCATGAGACCATATAACACAGTGAAACATATGGTGGAAGATGGACTGTGGTTAACAGTACAAATATGAGGGTGTTCTCTCATGAACTATAATAAATGTACAACACTAATACACAGTGTTAATAACAGGGGGTACATGGAAAAAATATACCAAATGTATGCTATGGATCATAGTTAGTGGTAATAGTCTGATGATGTTCTTTCATAATTTGTAACAAATATTCCACAGCAATGCAAGGTGTTGGTGGGCGGTGATGTATGAGAATTCTGCACATTATGCATGATTGTTTTGTAAGCTTCCAACTTCTCTAATTAAAACAAATATATATTAAATAAATTTTAAAAAAACACTGGACTAGACAAAACTATGTCTAAGGGCCACCTCCGTCACAGAGTCCCTAAAAGATTAGCATTGAAGGAATAATATAAATTAAAATTTTTGTTCTTTCTCTTTCTCTTTTTTAATAGGAGAGCTTTTCACAAGTTGCTAGGCTGAGAGCAAAGAGCCAATCGATAAAATGATCACCTCATCCTTATTTTTTAAATATACAGTATTTGAACTAAAACAGATGTTGCTTTCCTTTAAGATCCTACAACTCACATGTTGGTAAACATTTATTTAAGCCAAACTTTTGTGCCATGCTAACATAACAGACCTCAGTTAACTGTTACAGTGTTAAAATACATGTTTGGGTGGGAAGCACAAATTAACTGGTAATTTTAAAAAGAAAAACATAAAGAAGGACAAAAAATTCTCACTGAAAATACATAAACACATGAGTCGACCTTCAGTTTATCAAATTTCCTCAGGAAAGAACTTCCTATTTGCAACTGACTTATATTAAAACAACACACCCAACAATTTTAAGAGAATGCCATTCTTAATCAGTTCATCATATCACTATGTCTCAGGAACTGAAAGTAAAAAGTACATAAGGTTGTTAACCATGGATACAAAACATTCAAAAGTGAAATAACATTTTAAACTGGGGAAACAGTTTGTAAAGCATGGCTTCTCTCCAAAGGAAAGGTATCAACAGTTAATACTAAGTGATAGCATACTCATTAAAAACTTCATTGTAAACTTTTGAAAATGGAAAAACACCTGTTTCAAGATGTGAAGAATCTATTTGGCAATGACTCATCTGATAGTGTCATAGGGTGGGCCATTGTCATAGAATCTATTTTAAGCTCACTTTCCTATGCTCTGGTCTTCATAGCTTAGAAAGGAGTAATTTGAATGATGATAAATGTTAGTACCTCAACTTTCATATGACTTTCCTCCTGATCCAACAGATACAATCTCAGGCATGTAGAAAGAGAACTTGTGGAAAAGCCCTCTGCACACGAGGCTTAAGCTTCTGTTGAATTTTGGGAGAACGTCTCAACCCCATCATCAACTCGAACAGAAGCCTGTACAGCATGTTATTACATCTGCTGACATTCTCACTTGTGGTTCCCTGTGTTTTGTCTTTCTATCTACAGTACGTTTCTCTGTCCCGTGTTCCTTGTCCGTGACTCACAGATATTTCTGCGCTAGCCTGTCTTTCCCTCTTCATTCTGTCCCATCTATTTTGCCTTATTCATTACTCTGGATTTCTCATTTTCTTAGGTTTGGGTTTAGCTGTTTTGCTTCTCTAGTCTCTTGTCTCTTCCATTTCTAACCTTTCCCCTCCACCAGTCTTTGCCCAAATTGACATTAGCTTTCAGTCAGGGTGCTACCATGTAGCCACAAAGTGCGTTCTTGTACAGTCTCACACCTAACGTTCTTACTTGTTATCAAGTTCACAAGTTCACACATGAACCATGTTTGTCAGAAAGCATCCATTTCTATTTGTGACAAATGAACTACTTAAATTTCCCTGTATTTTTCTTTCTCTTTTTTTTTTTTCCCAGAAGGTGCCGGGGATTGAACCTGGGACCTCATACATGGGAAGCAGGTACTAAACCACTTTAAATACATCCACTCCCCAGATCCCTGAACTTTTGAAGCTCCTCTGAGCTCCCATGTCATGTTTGTGCATGACAGGCATTCCCTAAGATTAGGCCAGGCCTAACGTGGGCCTGCCTTGAACCATCATAAAACCTGCAAAGACTGAGGGAGTCAGAAAGTCATTGCCTCTGATGTGTCAGAATGGTGGGCTGGGGCTTGCTAGGGCAGTGGACAAAGAGGCCCAGGCAGCTTTGTGCTTCCAAACCAGACAAAGGTTATGCTACACAAGCCTGTGGGAGGATTTTCCCTTTTCCATTTTGCTACCATACTTTCAGGATCTTTGCTGAAAACACTTTAACTGCCTCGATGCCAACACTACAGAGTTAGTTCATGATTTGACAACTTCAAGATATTTTGTGCTTGGGCCCGGCTAGATAGCTCAGTGGATAAAGAGCTCGCTGGGAAACCACATGGGAGGCCCTGGGTTCGGTTCCCGGGGACCTCTCCTAGCGGGCAGACCGCCTTGAGAATGGCAAGCCGCCATGGGAGGGCCGGAGCCGCCGTGGGCAGGGCAAAAAGCTGCCACGGACAGGCAAAAGCCGCCACGGGCAGGGCAGGTC
>PVKH010010865.1:0-18035 GCA_004027955.1 Chaetophractus vellerosus | reverse complement strand
CCAGTTGTACTGCCCGTTGGCATTTGTTAGTAATCCCTCGTTTCCAGGGAGGCTCATCCCCGGGAGTCATGTCCCACACTGGGAGAACGGTAATGCATTCATATGCTGGGTTTGCCTTGGAGAGAGGTCACATTTGAGCAACAAGGAGGTTCTCAAGAGGCAACTCTTAGGCAACCCACAACACTAGGCTATTTAATTTCAAGAACAAAGACTCATAAGGTTAGTCATCAATAACAAGGGCCCATCAATGGATCATCCTTCTTTGCCAGACACTGCCCCTGCACTTGGGGGGCTGTTGCTACTCTCCTGGAAAATATGGCAGAGCTCTCCAGAATGAGAATTCAGTGTTCTCCCATTTATTGAGTAATTCTTCACCCTGTGAGCATTTGAACAATTATGCATACCTTTTATGTATGTTCAGATGGACTTCCTCCCATGCACCCCTAACCCTGACACCCCCCACCATTGATCCTCTCCTGTCCCTGTTGTGACCCTTCTGTGATCCATAGCCTGATTTTATGTTGAGCACTCCGCCTCACTATCCAGTTCCCTCCAGACCAATGCACCCAAGACCTCCGTTCCCCAGACTCCCAGAAACGACCACTTGGGCAGGCTCCCATCCCCAATCAGCCACCTCTGCTTGAGGACTGTTGAGTGCACACCTAAAGCGATGCCATCTTACCTATCTCTTATTTCTTTCATATTCTTCTTTCATAGTACTTCCAGTGCCACTTCTTAAAATTCAGTGGTATGTTTATTCAGTGTTTTAACGAGCTCTTGAACTTTGAACAGTGAACATTTTTATTCCATTGCTTGTGTCTAGAACCCTTGGAATAGAGGATTAACCTGTACAATATAAACTTCCTTATGTCATGTCTATGTATATTTATCCAAACATTGGGAGTTCTCATTTCTCACTGCAATCTGATTGTTTTCTAAATTTCTCTCCTCTTTCTCTTTCTTATAAATTTAGTCAGCTTTGTTGTTTAATGTCAGTCCCAGTTTTGTAGCAGTTGTTAGAAAAATTTCTGTGTATCTCTAACAATTACTCAGTAATTGATTTGCTGCTGTAGTTTTATAACACGATTGACATGATTGAATGTCCTTTTCAAGAGCTGCTCATTTCTGTCCCCTTGTCTTCAACCTGTTGGTCTTGTTAGAGTGTTGCATTAACTTGAGAAAGAATTTGAAGTGGTTATTATGAAGGAAAGAGAAGATTTTATTTTGAATTACTCATTGAAACATTCTTTTGTAAAATTTTTCCTTTTGGAATTTTCACATGTGGAATTATTTTATATATTATGGTCCTTCCTAAATTGCTGCCTATCTTAAACTCCTGATGTCTCCTTGGATCAATGGAGCAATTTCTTTCTCATTCATCATCTTGAACTTTAGCTCATTCTAAGTTGCCTTCCATTTTTGATCTATCATAATATAAAAGATTTTCACATTTACATAACTCCTTTCTTGGCATCACCAAACATTTAGCCAATTAATATATGGCTTTTTATTCAGACACATCTGGTTTGAAGCCTCATTCTGGCCAAATGGCTTTTAACAGCATATTCAATGTTGTAAAATGAAGATGCTAATACTTATTTCATAGTAATTGCAAAAATACCTAACCAAGTACAAGGCAGGTGTTTACAAATATGAGAAAATGTCCTTTCAATTCCCTACTTTAAATTATGGGTAGCACTTTTCCCATGTCCATCTCTTCATGTATGTATCTTATCAGAATAGGCTAGGTTATGATGCTAAATTAACAAACAACTTCCTAATATTGTGGCTTAAAAATGAAGATTTATTTCTTATTCATGCCATTTTGGATTGTTGGGGCTTTGCTCCATATGGTCCTCATTTACAGAACAAGCTGATGGGAGCTCCATCATCTGGAATGTCAGCAGTCACTGTAGCAGAGAGAAGGGAAGATAGAGAATAATGTACCAGCTCTTAAATAATTCTGCATGATATTTTATTTACCATAAATAGTCACATGGTTAACTGTGCCTATCCCATGGGAACAGGGAAACCAAAGACTTCTTTGCATCCAGAAAAGGGAAGAGGGCCACAATGCTGCTAGCATGATTGTATATCAAGAAGTATTTCTGAGTTCTCCTTTCTGAGGCCAAATGAGATCTCCCCTTACTGGCATTCTTGTATCCTTAAAGTAAGTGAGCATCTTGAATTATAAATGAAATAAAATGAAGCCAGGGTGGATAACTCTTCTTTTTATATTATTCTTTGAAATTACCTGAGAGAATGCAAGGTGGAAAGTTGACCCTTGTTCATGGAGATAGCCTTTTAGATATTTGAATTATCTACCCACTGCACTCTCTTCTTTCACAGGAAAAGAGAGGCTGAAGAGTAAACAAATCAAAATAGTTGTTTTTTTCCTAGAAAGTGCCATTAAAAGGTGCCTCTTTTTCAGTTACAAAAGAAAAGGACACAGCCTAAGGTTGACCCAGCTTTTGACCCACAAATTTGGTCTGCTGTGTCCCACAAGCCCTTCCAGGCTGGGGTAGGGGCACCAAGACACCAAACACGTGAGTGAAAATTCTGAACTGTCTATGACAAAGCTACCTGATCTAATAAACGAGTTCAGCAAAGTGGCAGGATACCAAACTAACACTCAAAAATCAGTAATGTTTCTGTACACTAGTATTGAACAATCTGAGGAAGAAAGCAGGGGAAATTTCCATTTACAATAGCAACAAGAAGACTCAAATACCTAGGCATCAATTTAACCAAAAATATAGGACCTACAAGCAGAAAAAAACCAAGATAATGCTAAAAGAAGTCAATGAAGACCTAACCAAATGGAAAGACATCCATGTTCGTGGATTGGAAGACTAAATATTGTGAAGATGTCAATCCTATCTGTGGCAGTTTGATATTGTTTATGAACTCCAAAAATAAATATTGGATTATGTTTGTAAACTGATCTGTCCCTCCAGGCATATTAGATTATATTGGATTTAGAGGTTTCACTTTTACTTGATTAAATAATGATTAAGGCTTTGATTGGGCCATATCAGTAGGATGTTGCATCCCCACCCCCTTGGTGGGTGGAAACTCAGAGAAAGCTCACTGCAGAGAAGGGAGGTTGGAGTTTTGAGCTGGAGAAGAGCAGTTGAGCCCAGAGAGAATCAAGCCCCAGGGAGAGAGACAGAGCCGGTTGCCTGACAGTCTACAGCTGGCCTTGTGGAGAGAGCAGGGCAGCTGAGCCCAGACAGCAACAAACTCTGGGGAGAGAGGAACCCAGGAAACCTGAGCCCTCACAGACCCTGGCAGCCATCTTGCTCCAACCCTTGGCAGTAGACTTTGGTGAGAGAAGTAACTTACACTTTATGGCCTGGTAACTATAAGCTTCTACCCCAAATACCCTTTATAAAAACCAACTGATTTCTGGTATTTTGCATCAGCACTTCCTTTGGCTGACTAATACATTACCCAAACTGATTTATAGATTCAATGGAATACCAATCAACATTCCAACAGCCTACTTTACAGAAATAGAAAAGGCAATTACCAAATTCATCTGGAAGGGAAAGCACACCTGAATAGCCAAAAACATTCTAAAGAAGAAGAGCAATGTGGGAGGAGTTTCACTGCCTGACCTTGAAATATATTTCAAATCTACAGTGGTCAAAATAGCATGGTATTGGCATAAAGATAGACATATTGATCAGTGGAATAGAACTGAGTGCCCAGAAATAAACCCTTACCAGTATGGTCAACTGATTTTTGACAAACCTCCCAAGTCCATGTTAACAGGACAAAACAGTCTCTTCAACAAATGGTGCTGGGAGAACTGGATATCTACAACCAAAAGAATCAAAGAGGATCATCATCTTACTTCCTATTCAAGAATCAACTCAAAATGGATCAAAGACCTAAATATAAAAGCCAGGACCATAAAGCTACTAGAAGAAAATGCAGGGAAACATCTTAAAGACCTTGTTCTAGGTGGTGGTTTCTTGAACCTTACACCCAAAGTACAAGCAACAATAGAAAAAATAGATAAATGGGACTTCCTCAATATTAAACACTTTTGCACCTCACAGGACTTTGTCAAAAGGCTGAAAAGGCAGCCAATTCAATGGATATTTGGAAATCACATATCCAATAAGGGTTTAATATCCATGAAATACAAAAAGTTGTCATAACTCAACAATAAAAAGACAAAAGACTTGATTAAAAAATGGTCAGAAGAGTTGGATAGCTATTTGTCCAAAGAAGAAATACCAGTGGTAAAAAAACACATGAAAAAATATTCAATCTCACTAACATTTAGGGAAATTCTAATCAAAACTACAATGAGGTATCATTTCACACCTATCAGAATGGCCTCTATTAAAAAATACAGAGAACTTTAAGTGTTGGAGAGGATGTGGAGAGATAGAAGTGCTTATTCACCTTTGGTGAGAATGTAGAATGGTATAGTCATCGTGGAGGACTGTTTGGCAGATCCTAAAGAAGTTGAATATAGGTTTTCCACCTGACCCAGCAATACCACTACTGGGTATGTATCCAGAAGAACTGAGAGCAGTGACACAGACATCTGCACACCAATGTTCATAGCAGTGCTCTTCACAATAACCAAACACTGTAGACAACCCAGGTGTATTAGTCAGCCAAAGGGGTGCTGATGCAAAATACCAGAAATCTCTTGGCTTTTATAGAAAGGTATTTATTTGGGGTAAAAGCTTACAGCTATCAGGCATAAAGTGTAAGTTACTTCCCTCACCAAAATTTGTTGCCACATGTTGGAGCAGGATGGCTGCTGACATCTGCAAGGGTTCAGTCTTCCTCTTTCTCTTAAGGCTTTGTGGTCCCAGCTTCTTCCAAATCAGCTATAGACTGGGATAAGTCTCATCTCTCTCCCAGGGCTTGTTTCTCTCCAGGCTCAGCTGCTCTGGTCTCTCCACGAGGTCAGCTATAGACTATTAGACTCTCTCGCTTCCCAGGGCCTCTTCTGTGTCTATGGAGCCATCTCTATTCCTCTGTGTTCTTCTTCTGTGCATTTCTTCACAGGGTCCCAGCTCAAAAACTGCAAATAACTCCTCTGTCTTGTCATTTTCTCAACATCCTACTGACGTGGACCAATCAAAGCCTTAATCATTATTTAATCAAGTAAAAGGGAAACCTCTAGATCCAATCCGATCTAATATGCCCAGAGGAACAGATCAGTTCACAAACATAATCCCATATCCATTTTTGGAATTCATAAACAATATCAAACTGCTACACCGATATCTATCAACTGATGAACAGATAAACAAACTGTGGTATAGTCACATAATGAAATGTTATGCAGCTGTAAGAAGAAATGAAGTCGTAAAGCATTTGGCAATATGGATGATCCTGGAGGACATTAAGCCAGACACAAAAGAACAAATACTGTATGCTTGCACAACTATGAACTAAATATATTGTGTAATTTTACAGAGTTAATAACTTAAATATGTGTTATCAGAAAATAGAATGAGGTTAGAGATTGGAAAGCTGAGGGTTAACTTGTGCAGAATTGGTAAAAAGGATGTGTGTTAATCTTTGGAAATGAATAAAAAAGGTGAAAGCCCCCCCACCAAAGTAATACATTGGAAATTCATATGTGGATATCGCACATATATAAACTGGAGCCTCACATGATTCATTCTATGCATGGCATTATTTTGAAATAAAATCAGCCTATCAGTCAAATTTAATTACACAGGAATTCTAACTATATAGGAATTCCAACTTTGCCTCTAACTTAAAGGACAGTTAAGGGTTTTAACTCAAATGCCATAAGAACACTTTCCTTCGGAGTTTCCTTCCATTTTTTATTTTAAAATTCTATGACTTGACATATTTTTTCCCTTGGAGTATTATTACAAAATTATCAGCAAGGTTTTATATTTAGGAAAAATAAGTGCAAAGGGAGTTTATACTAAGTAAATATCATTAGACAAATTCTAATTCAACTCTGAAATTTCTTTTTTGAGGCCATATTGTATCAAGAAATACTTTTATGCCCTAAGGCAGAAATTCAACACTAACTTGCTTTAGCAAAAAAGAGAAGTGCAGAGGCACAAACTTCAGGCAAGACTGGATCCAGGCGCATATACAATGTCATCACACCTCCATTTCTCTTTTTATTTCTTAGGACCTCTCCATGTTTTGGTTGTGATGGCCCATAGAATCACAAGATTCATATCCTACTATTTTGCAAACCCAGTGAAATTGGAATATATTTTTCAATAGACCTAAAGAAAGTTCCCAAGAATTCCAGTTGTTCAGGTTGGATTATATTCCTGTCTGTAAGCCAGTCATAGTAGACAGCAGGATGGGATCCTGTAGTTGGCTTAGCCTGGGTTACATGTATGTCCCTGTGGCCAGGTAAGAAGATGAAAATGTTCTTATGTGAACCACTTAGAATGGATTCTTCATAGGAAAGAATGGTCCTGTTACCAGAAAAGAGGGAGAGAATGCTAATGTGGCATAAAAAAGTTGTTCACCTCATTTATTAAATCTTACATGTTGATTTCAGACTTGTAATAGATGGATGAATTTTACTCAGGCCTTTCTTTATATGAATGAATAGAGGAAAGAGACACTCCAGTTTTCATTTCAGGAATTTTTCAGTGATTTTGTTTACTGTGTATGCTAGTTAACTAAGTTGAATGAAAGAAATGGCTACATTTTGAAGTTTATCTTTGCCACAGAAATAGCCAATAAATGATTCTTGAAAGAAATACCTACCTAGCACCAGTGTGGGTACTA
Organism: Chaetophractus vellerosus; assembly: GCA_004027955.1. Lineage (NCBI taxonomy): Eukaryota > Metazoa > Chordata > Mammalia > Cingulata > Chlamyphoridae > Chaetophractus > Chaetophractus vellerosus. Next base: position 11,267 of record PVKH010010865.1, on the reverse strand, counting down.
TAGTTGAATGTTTTATTTAAATTTTCAGCAATTTGAGAGTGAGGGTGTCATATCTGGCAGCTAGCAAATCACATCCTATTCACACCCAGCATGCATGGCACTCACCTTGGCTATAATCAGAAATAAGGGGGAATAGTGTTATCTAACCTTGTCAGAGATTTTATTAATACAGCCTTTAAATGGCAATAAATTCAATTAAAAAACATTCCCAAAGGGCCACAGATCCAGCATCGGAATCTGGACTATGTAACAGAAAGACAGAAGAAAGCCTGATGTATTGAGAATAAGTTGGGACAACTTAGAAGACCAGAGCAGTCCTAGGAAAGTTTTGTATCTTAACCCAGGGAAGTTGTTTGATGCTCATTTGAGCAGATGCTCAAAAGGCTATTCCCAGCTGTGTGTCCAGGTAAACCACACAGAAGCCTAGTTTTATAGGAAGCTGATAAACCCATGTGGTAAATTTAAAAAAGATGTAAATCATTGATTTTCCTCCTTTTGAGGGGAGAGGGGTCTGTGTCCCCTTCTCTGGAATGTGGGTGGCCTCCTATGGCTGTTTTGACCAAACAATTCAGCAGATGTGATTCTGTTTAAGTTTCAGTCCGAGACCTGAAGAAACTAATAGTTTCCACTTCCTTTTTCTTGGAATACTCTTGGAAACCAGTGGTTCTGTAAGACACTTGACTACCCTGAGGCAACCATGCTGTAGAACCAAGGCATATGGGGGAGCCCTAGAAGATGAGGTGTCATTTATAGAGTGAGGCCAAGGAGCACCAAGACAACAAACGTGAGTGAAGAAGTCGTCCGGAATGTGGAATCCTCCAGCTCCAGCCCCAGGCAACCCCCACATGGATCTGAAACCAACTGCCCTGCTGAGCCTTTCCGGTATTTCTGACCCACACGATGGTGAGCAAATGAAATTGTGGTTTAAAGCTACTAAGTTTTATGTAATAACAGTTAACCCAAACAACACAAATCACAGTATGCTGTTTGTTCTGGTATAAATACAATGAGGAACCATTGGAACTATTTTCATCACTGAACATTTTGTTTTCACATAATAAAAGCACATGCACATCACTTCTTGGAAAACATATTAATCAGTGTCTGAACTCTATTCATGTACAAGTGGCCATTAGTCTCATTTATATTTCCTCTCTAGGATGATTCCAGCTGTGTCATAGCCACATAAAGAGTGTCACACTTCATGCTATGTTATTATTTGTTTAATTGGAGTCTCTGATCTTTATTTAGGGCCTACTATGTTTGACACTGTGGAGAAAATAAAAGACAGTGTACAGTCCTATTTTCAAAGGACATAAGCCTTTGAACCCAACACATTAGAGAATAATACTTTACAAGACTATCGACTTCTCAAATGTGTAGGATCAGTGATAGGCAACTTGTTTATGTAAAATGGATACAAGGAGTGCTGTAATAATAAAAACAATAATTATTATGCTTTATATGAATTAGTAGGAGAGGCTTAGGGTGAGGAAAAGATGTGAGATGAGACTCACAGAGAGTTGTAGGCTTGCTTAGGCAGATCACTCTCTAGTTAGAGCACTGCACAAGAAATGCTGACTTTGGCGGACGTTGTTATACTTATTTAGAGATAAAGTTGATTTTCTTTTAGTTACATCTGTTCTAAAACACTTTCTGTTTGGAATAAAAATGTAGCTAGTTAGCCTAATGGTTAATTAAAAATGAGAAAAATTCCTCTAAATTTCATGTTCAAAATGATTAATCTGAAATGTTTTTTCCTTCTTGGAATTTCTTTTCGGCTATTTTGTTTCCACCAAACGTAGTATGTTCTACTTAAGGTAAATTGATTTGGGTGAATCTAAAGATATTCTACAAACCAATGCTTCCCTTTCAGCTCCCCACTTTTCATCTCCTTTTTTTCATTCATTATTTCAACAAACATATAATGAGTATCTATTTTGGAAGTACTTTCCCATTAAATAGAAATATTTGTCCCACCACTTGGTAAACACTTTCTATCCCGGCATTGTCCAATAGAAATATAATGCAAATGTGAGCTACATATGTAATCTTTCTTTGAATGTTCTTTTTTTAAAAATTTATTTATTTATTTATATATCCCCCCTTGCTGCTTGTTCTTGCTGTGTTCATTTTGCATTCTTCTGTGTCTGCTTGTCTCCCCCTGCTGCGGCATCCTGCCGAGTCAGCTCACGGTGTGGCAGCTTGCCTGCCTGTGGCGGCTTGCCCTGCCCGCAGCAGCTTGCCTTCTCGAGGCAGTCTGCCTGCTCGAGGAGGCCCCAGGAACCGAACCCGGGGCCTCCCATGTGGTAAACCGGAGCCCTACCAATTGAGCTACAGCCGGTTCCCTACATATGTAATTTTAAAACTTCTGGTAGTCACATTTAAAAAGTAAAAAAGAAACTGGTGAAATTAATTAATTTTAATGTTTATTTTATTTAACCCAACATATCCAAAATAGTATCATTTGAACATGTAATCAACATAAAAAGTTAGTAATGAGCTATTTTGATTATTTGTCAGACTAAATCTTCAAAATCTCGAGTATATTTTATTCTTAATACTTATTTATTCTGGGAGATCATGTTTCAAATGTTCAGTATCCGCTTGTGACTAGTGGCAGTATTAGACAGCATGGTTGTGGCCCATCTGTAAACGTCCCCCAAAAGTTTAAAAGCACTTTTCTTGAAGTCTGCACAAAGCTTACAGGAAAGGGGGGAAAACCTAGATAAATGAAATTCAAAAATCTTCATTTTATACCTACTTGTTTACATCAACCAACTCTAAGTTAAATTCTTTTAAAGAGGAATTTATAGATTAAGTGTACCCATTAAATACAGCATCTCTAAATTTCTCTTTGAATACAGTTTTGTCTTTTCTTAGCAGATCATCCACTGGTCATAACCCAGGGTTACCTTGGGAAAACCACCCAGTTTCCAATACTTTCTGAGCATTGATTCCTTCATTTGACAACCAAGGACAAAGATGAGCCATAAGATTGCTACTAGCTCAAACATGCAATAACTTATGTTCAAAGACTATTGTGTACATTGAATTTTGGGAAATCAAGATAATAATTTAAATCAAGCACACACCATTACTCTAAGGAGAAAACTGTTGTAAATTATACTGTGAAGTGAATCTTCAGTATTGTAGAGAATTGTTATGAATCTAAATTGTGAACTAGGAAAGTTGTCAAGACAGAAACTCAGTCACAATGAGAACACAGTAATCCAGTCATCAGAAATTGTCCAGAAGGTTAAAACAAGATAGTAGCCAAGGCCTTGTTACTCATTTATCCAAATAAGTTTTTGCTACCTGACTATGATAGTTTCCTAAGGCTGACTCAACAAAGTACCACCAACTGGAGCTTAAAATAACAGAAATTACTCCCACAATTCTGGAGGCTGGAAGTCAGAAATCAAGGTGTCGGCAAGGCCATGCTCCCTCGGAAGGTTCTAGGGGAGAAGCCTTCCTCTCCTCTTCCAGCTCCCTGTGGCTTCAGCAGTCCTTGGTGCCCTTCGGCTTGCAACTGCATCAGTCTCTGCCTCTGTTTTGGTCTTCTTCCTTCTGTGACTGTGTGTCTCCAAAGCTTTCTTTCCTTATGAAGACACCAGTCATTGCATTTATGGCCCACCCTAATTCAGTATGACCGCATCTTAACTTAATTACATATGCAAAGACACTTACCAAATAAGGTCACGTTCACCAGTACTGGGGGTTAAGACTTCAGAATGTCTTTTGGGGGGCCCATGATTCAACTCACAACACTTACCACGAGCAAAGTACTATGTAAGGAGCTGGGGGATATAGCAGGTCCTGCCCTCAGGATACTTACCTTCCAGCCAGGGAGACATAATAAGCAGGTAAGAGGCAACAAGCAATGGTAATTTTGAGGAAAGAAGGGAGAAAGGATTATTATTTTTTATTTAAAAATTTATTGTTTATATACATGTTATAAGTTAATAAACACAAGATAATAACCACAATAACAATAAACCTGCTTTGGTCAGTGGTTATATGCCCCACCCCCCATTTTGTTCATTTCTCAATCTTCAGGTGTTTGGGATGATGTCTGCTCTGACTGCTTCAGGCTGAGAGGGGACGTAGAAATTACGGGCAAGAGGAATTGAGTTGTTTTGCTTGCGGTTGAAGATACCCCTTGTTTTTGGGGTGGAGCTGGTCCATCACCATTGTTTTGTTAGTTGTCCAGGGCAGGCCCGAAGAACTGGAGAGATGGAGTTAACCACATATCTGGTGGGTTTCAGGGCTCAACCAGCATATGAGCAATTTGAAGACTTGACATTTCTGAGGAATATACTTAGCAGGTAAACTGAAAATTATAGGTTCAGATAAAAGGAGTGGAAGAATCATGGTTAAGGAATTTATAAATGAGTATAACCATGATATATTGGAGAAGGATTATTTCTTGAGAACAAAAAGAAAGCCAGTTTGACTGTAGCATGATAGCAGAAAGAAGACTGGGAAGATGAGGCTGCAAAGACAGGAAGGGGGCCAAACCATGCAGTCTTGTAGGCCACATTAAAGATTTGGAGTTTATCTACAAGAAATAGAAAGTGTTAAGGGGATTTTAACAAGGAAGCAACATAATCACAAGTGTGTCCTTTAACAGATTATTCCAGATTGGAGGAGGGTGATAATAAATGGAGAGACAAAAGTTCGGAGGCCATTGCAGAGGCCAGGTGGCTCGAGCACTGTAGGTGAGAAGGAATGTAGAGTCATGGCCTTGATGATATGTTTGGGAGTTCTGGACCAATGATGCTTAAATCTCCACTGCTTGAGATAAGGATTAGTCTTGGCCACTATAACCGTTTGATATTGTTTACAAATTCCAAAAGTAGATATTAGATTATGTTTGTGAACTGCTCTGTTCCTCTGGGCATATTAGATTATACTGGATTCAGAGATTTCACTTTTACTTGATTGGGCCACATCAGTAGGACGTTGAGTCCCCACCCCCTTGGTGAGTGGGGACTCACAGAGAAATCACACTGCAGAGAAAGGATGCTGGAGTTTTGAACTGGAGCCTGGGAAGTAAACACAGGAGAAGAACACAGAGGAATAGAGACCACTCCACAGACATGGCAGAGGCCCTGGGAAGAGAGATGAGCCGTTCATCTGATAGTCTACAGCTGACCTTGTGGAGGGAAGCAAGCCTGAGACCAGAGAGAATCGAGCCCCAGGGAGAGAGACAAAGCCTAGAAAGCCTGATGGCTTACAGCTGATATTGGAGGAAGCTGGGACCACGGAGTCTTAAGAGGAAGAGGAAGCCTGAACCCTTGCAGACATCAGCAGCCATCTTGCTCCAACACATGGCAACAGACTTTGGTGAGGGAAGTAACTTATGCTTTATGGCCTGGTAATGTAAGCTTCTACCCCAAATAAACATCCTTTATAAAAGCCAATAGATTGGGGGCCGACTGTAGCCCAGTGGATAGGGCGCCGGTTCACCACATGGGAGGCCCCGGGTTCAGTTCCCCGGGACCTCTCTGAGCGGGCAGACCGCCTTGAGAGGGCAAGCCGCCATGGGCGGGGCAGAGCTGCCATGGGCAGGGCAAAAAGCCACCATGGGCAGGGCAAGTCACCCACGAACGGAGCAGAGCCGCCCGCGAACGGGGCAGAGCCGCCCGCGAATGGGGCAGAGCAGCCCACGAGCGGGGCAAGCCACCTGTGCGGTGAGCTGACTCAGCGTGCCGCCACAATGGGAGGAGACAAAGCAGACACAGAAGACACAAAAATGAACACACAGCAAGAGCAAGCAGAAAGTGGGGGGGATATGTAACAAAAAACAACAACAACAACAACAACAAAAAAAAACAGGCTCTGGAGCCAGCTGAAAAAAAAAGCCAATAGATTTCTGGTATTTTGCATCAGCACCCCTTTGGCTGACAAATACAGCCACCCATGCCAGGGCCGAGCCCCTGGGGACAGGCTCACTGAAACCTTCTGGACCAGGCTCTTCCTGTACAAATGAGGGAGCTCAGGTCCAGGCAAACTATTTGACTTCTCTAAGCCTCACAGATGATAAGAGGCAAAGTTATTTCAAAATTCTTACTCCAGTGCTGTATCCTGACCATCACAGTCTGTTTGTGCTCCCCTAACCCTTTCTTTCCACCTCACCAGGTCTTCTCCTTTAGAGATACGAGATTATGCTCCGTGTGCTAGATATACATGGCCACCCCACTTATTCTTCCATTCACTCTATAACTTTTGAAGAAGCCAGTAACTTTTTAGTTCACATTTGTGAGAATCACCCCTCCAAATAATTGCATCAATCTATGCTTGAGATCAGGAAGTTGCTATACAAAGCCAAAGCATTTTGTGTGTGTATGTGAAAGAAGGTGACGTTTTCCCCTACTGCTGTTACTGCTTTATTAGGTTATACATTTCTTTGAGTGGGCAGACCTAGGTAATGAAAAAAATAAAAGATATCTGTGGGTTGTTCAGAAAGAAGACTGTAATAACCTTTCCTCTTTTCATTTCAACTGAAACACAGAATGGAACATAATGAAACAAAGAGTCAGCTGGGAGATAATGTAAAATGAAAAGGCAGAGTTAAGTCTGGTAGAATTTCTTTCTGAATAAAGGAGATTAAATTATATTTCCAAAAGAAATATGTAGATTTTTTTCTTTAAATATATGAGCCTTAATGGAAGAATTAATTTACTCTTTTTTAAGTTTATTTTAAGCAGCATTCATATATAGTTAGATGTTTAGACTAATGTAGTTTTATGCTTTCTTAGTGCCAGATAATAATTCTAGATATCATTCCCCTCATCTTTAGCATTTCTAATTAGATTGAGTGTGTTGGTTGAGATAACTTATTATAACTTGTCCTATGGACCAGTTTAGGCAATTTGCCATTGGAATTGAATTCCAAATAAAATATGAAAATTGTTTATTTTACTACATAGGAATACTGTTCCAATTTCCTGGCAAGTCTATTGAAAGGCTTGCTTCTGTTTGTTGTACATAGCAATTATAATAATTTTATGCAAAAATACTACTCACCAGGTGGAATGGAAGCAAGGGAGAGTGGTGTGGATCAGATGAGGATCCCAGTGTTCTAACTTCTTTCAAAAATGGGGAGCACTTTGCCTGTCCAACTCACGCTGTAGTCAGGACTAAATCAATAGTATTGCGGCAATACCGTGAAAATGAGAAGTAGTGGAGAAAGGTAAGCTATGACTATTGAGGGTAAAAGTAAGTGGATTTTCAGATTGGACACAAGGGGAGCTTGAAAGTTTTAATGAATCACAAACTTGAATTTCCTCCTCTAAGTTCCATTTTTTAACATGATAATGGGTATTAGAATCTCGGGTCAGAGTCATGGCTTGGGAACCTACAGCAGGTGCATATATATTAGGAAGAGTTTTTGTTGCTGCTTTTAATAAGTATCTACTGAATCCAAAGAGTATTCTAGCTATAAAAAGGATGAATTTTTAGGCAGACAGACAGCAAAGCTGCTTTATAATTTTTATTAAAAGACCTCAGGGCTAAAGGAAACAGCTCTCCTTTATCTTCCTTCTCTGATAGTTTTCCTCAAGTGTATTTTGAAGAACAATAGTTCTGCAAAAAAAACCTGCAAAATAAAATGAGTGTGGGATATTCAGAAACTGCAGTTCTAGGATGGTATTTTAAATACTCTGAGGAATCCTTTAATATGCTGTCCCTTTGGATGTATCCTTACCGTATTCATGAAGTCTGGGCATTATATCAATATTCATATTGATATAAGGAGATAACCTATAATTTTCAGGATGTGTTTTTCTTATATGTCTCCATCTGCCCAATCACTCTACCTCTCTGAATCCCAATCTTAGCCCCAATTTCTGTTTTCATCTGCAGTAATGAGGGTTTTGGGCACAGACAAAATAAACATTTCTTAAATGCTTTTATGGTGAGAAAACAAAAACTCAGTTAGCAAAACACAATTAAGAAAAGAAAATGTAAAAATTGGTCTTTTTACAAACTTGCTATTAATAAATCGTCATGCTTCCAGAGAGGGGGCGAGTGAATGCTCCTGTGTGTCACCGGAGGGAGCTCCTGTTGCCCCTGGGAGCCGACAGGTGAGGTGGCCCCATGGCAGAGGATGAGGTCATGGACAGCCTAAGCCAAGGGTCAGATGGAGGATGAGCCTCAGGCTTGGAGCATCCGAGTGCTGGTGAGAGCCAGGGTGAAGGTAAGGTGAGTCAGCTGGATTTCCCTCACCATGCTGAGAGGACATGCCTTAATTCCATCAGCTTCAGAACTTTAGCAGGAGACTCATCAAATCTGGCATAGAGGGGCATGGGAGATGAATTATACCTCAACCAAAGACCAGTGGGAACCACCAGAGAAGGACCTAGAGTCTCCTTTCCCCAGGGTTGTACACATGGCATATGGGCTTCCCTTTGGAGCCAGGCATCATCATGGGGAGAAAAGGAAGGGGAGATCCTTTGAGAGGATACACACATCCTTGATAGGAAATTTGAGCTTTAACTTAGTGGCATATTTATCCAAAGGGCTGAGTTAATCTAATAAAATAAGAAAATCTACCAGCACACTTACATGACATTGGAGGAGACAGCAGGAACATTAAGCTGTTTAATGCTCAGCTTAGAGTTCCTAGTATAAAGCCTGATATACCACAAGCTTAAAATAAATATTTTCTGACTTTGCGATAAAGGTCAAAATGAATTTCTAGATAAAAAAGGTAGCCAATTGCTTTTGCTCAGGTAGATTCTTTCCCAACCACAGGACAAATATTTTGAGACACTTTAGTGTTGCAGTCACATATCGCTTCCTTTAAGGCAATGTTAGGTGAGCCCTTCTGACATTACATAAAGCTCATTTTCTCCACATTATAGATTAAGCTGTCACATGGTTTATCTGTAGATTGAAAACAAAACACCAAACATCCATAAGGGAAAAATACTTAATATATGTGGTGGACTGAATTATGTTCCCTAATTTAGACATGTTCTTGGTCTTGGCCCACATTCCTGGACCCTTTGTAAAGAGACACTCTTGAAGATGTTATTTTAGTTAAGGCGTGGCCCACATGAATGAGGGTGAGCCTTAACTGAGATTACTCGAGTCCTCCATAAGCAGAAGAAATTCAGACTTCAAGGGAGAAAGCCACGGGAGAAGCTAGAAGCTGGAAGTCAACGGAACGTGGAAGAGAATGGAGAAGACATGGCCATGTGTCCAGAAAGCTAAGGAACACAAAGATTGCTGTCCAGCAAGGATGCTACTGAGCCCCGGAGGAAGCAAGCCTCTTAGCCTCTGAAACCAAAAGCCAATAAATTCCTGTTGTTTAAGCCAAAATCAGTTTGTGGTATTTGTGACAGCAGCCTAGCAAAGCTAGGAAAATGTACCTTATAGAATTAATGGAGTAGTTTCATAAAAATCAAAGTTAAAGAGAAGAGATAAGTATTTTTGTACTTGAACTTAAAGATGAATTTATTTTGACCATATGTTTTCACTTGCCACAGAGAATAAGTACGTTGCCTACTAATTTTCCACAACACAAGGGCAAGTTTTAAAATGCTACTCAATTCACATTAAGGATTTTCTCTTGTGTCAGAGGATCTGGGATTTTCTACCATCCTATAAACTTTCCTACAATGAATTATTGTACATAATGTGATTAGAGAAAGTGGCTTTGGCAATCAACTATTTCTTGATGTTTATATTTGTTTGCTTTTTCCCTGGGTATCTCAGCCTTATCTGATTCCTCCCAAATCCTCAAATCTGCAACCTTTCCAATAGTGGTGTTCTCTCTGCAAGAGTGAAGCCAGTTTGGGATTTCTAAAGCTCCTTTCTATCCAGCGTACCATAGATTAAGTTAGGTCGCACCTGGGTGGCCATAAGACACATAATTCTGAATGAACACTGGCTGCACATTAGAATCACCTAGGGAGCTTTTAAAACTACAGCTGACACTTTTTTTTAAATTAAAATTTTATTTTTAAAGAAGTTTTAGGTTACATAAATGTTACATTGAAAATATAGGGAATTCCCATATACTCCATCCTCTCTCCTTCCCCCTCCCACACTTTCCCTCATTAACAATGATGAACACATATTGAACAACTGCTACTAACCATGGTCTTTGGCTTACATTATAGTTTACACTTTGCACTACCCAATTTTTTTTTGTTTTTATTTATTTCTCCACCCCCCCCCCCCACCTAGCTGTCTGCTCTCTGTGTCCATTCATTCTGTGCTCTCTGTGTCTGCTCGTATTCTCTTTTAGGAGGCACCAGGAACCAAACCCAGGACTCTCAATTGCTCGAGCCACCTCCACTTCCTGCTTTGTTGTGTCTCTCATTGTGTATTCTCTTTGTGTCTCCTTGTTGTGTCATCTTGTTGCATCATCTTGTCCCACCAGCACATCTCGCCAGCTTGCTGTTTTGTTCTTCTTCTCTAGGATGCACCGGGACCCAAACCTGAGACTTCCCATGTGGTAGGTAGGCACCCAAATGCTTGAGCCACATCTGCTTCCCTGCACCACCCAATTTTATAGGTTTTGACAAAAGGTATAATGGCCTGTATCCGTCATTGCAATGTCATGTAGGACAATTCTAATGTCCCCAAAATACCCTATGTTATACCTATTCTTTCCTTTCCCTTCCCTCAGAAACTCTGGTGGCCATTGCCTTTATACCGATGATACAAGTTCTTCCATTATAAGTCTACTTAAGTCCATAGTTGCATGCCCCCCTCCTTATGTTTGTTCATTCCTCAATCTTGAGGATTTTGGGATGGTGCTGCCCACTTTGTTTCTGATCAAGAGGGGGCTTAGATCCTACGGGGCAGATAAATGGAACTGCCTTGCTTGTAGTTGTGGATATTCTTTATTTTGGTGGATGGGTGTTGTCCATCATCATCCTTTTGTTAGTTGTCCTGGGAAAGTCCAATGAACTGGAGAGTAGGTATTGTAACTCTTCTGAGATTCAGGACTCAACTGACATGAACAGACTGAAGATTTAAGTCTCTGGGACATATATTTAAAAAGTGCAGTGCTAGTTTTAGGTTCAAATAAAAGGGGCATAAGAGCCATGTGTAGGGAAAATATAAATGAATCTAACTCTGTTACATTGGGAGCATATATTCCAAAGTGAAGCCCACTGACAGGGTGCCAAATTTGGGGGATTGTCTCTCCTGCCTATAGTGTCTAGATGTCTCTAGAACCCTCAGGAGCCCCACTCTTTGAAGTACAATTTACTGTGGCGGTCAATGAGATCCTGCTGAGACACACA
>PVKH010010864.1:0-18262 GCA_004027955.1 Chaetophractus vellerosus | reverse complement strand
GCAGCCATCTTACTCCAACACGTGGACTTTGGTATAGGAAGAAATTTATGCTTTGTGGCCTGGTAACTGTAAGCTTCTACCCCAAATAAATACCCTTTATGAAGACCGACCAATCTTTGGTATATTTCAAAAGACACACCTTTGGCTTACCAAAACAGCATATTTTTAAAATTATTTTCCATTTCTCTGTGCAAAGTTTTGAGTCAACTCAGCATACTTACTGCCACACTAAACCCAACAAAGTAAATAGGAATATACATCTCCAAAAAGGCACTATATCTCCTTGTACAGAAAGACTTTTGTTTCAACAGGAAGAGCCTTGTTAAATATTTATATACAAACATATGTGGATATGTGTGTAGATTACATTCTTTAATATTATACAAACCATTGTTTCTTACTTACTATTTGAGGGTTTGGGGATTGTAGGAAGATAGCATCAGATTAGGCAGGCAAGGCTCAGCTTTCTCACAAAAACAATGCAGAAAGAGCCAAAAGCTGCCTGAGGGACATGATTTGGGGGTCATCAGACCAGGACACTGCTTCACAACTCCCAGGAGGGTGAGGGACAGAGAGACGAAGAAACCAAAACAATAAACTGTGAGTTACTGAACTTCCCTGCCATGGGGAAGGGCTTCCCTCCCCCACCCCAGACATGTTGAGTGGAGGTAAAAGCCCTGGGTGATTGCAGCTGACTGAGAGGAGAACAGACATCTTCCTCCCTGTCAGCTGTTTACAAGGGAAAAGGGAGGGGGAGTCATGGGATTTTCTTCAGTGAATTTGGCCAGCAGAGTCCACTTTGAATCTTGGCTCCTGCCAGAACAAAATAAAGGAAAACTGAGTGATACACCTCCTTGGAAAGGTACGCCAACAAGCACCATGGGCTGGCTGGTCTGGAAATTGAATGGACCAAAACTGCAATTGAGTCTCTCTGCTCTCTAACTTCTGAGAGAAAAACTGTACCCCATTAGTGAGTCTCTGGCATGATTTTGATAACTTAAGCTGGGCAATTTTAAAGACTTAGGATAAAATGAACCAAATACCAAAGAAGAGCTGTGAAAAAAATAATAGCAATAGGCAAGAAAGGGAAATTGGCCAACAGAGGAAATTCGTCAACATATTCAGATGCCGAGACATTAGCAAAAAATTACAAGCCATACTAGGAAACAGGAAGAGATGGCCCAAAGGAACAGACCAAATATCCTGAAGAGATACAGGATTTAAGACAATTAATCAAAGATTATCACACAATTCTCCTAAATCAATTTCAAGAATTGAAAGAAAATATGACTAAAGAGAAAAAGAGTATTAAGAAGACACTGGGTAAGCATAAAGAACAAGTGAAAGAATGCAAAGAAAAGTAACAGAACTTATGGGGATGAAAGACAGGATGGATGAGATTGAAAATATATTAGAGGGACTTAATAGCAGATTTGAATTGCTTGAAGATGGAATTAGTGATTTCAAAGACAGAACATCTGAACTGGAAAAGACAGGGTAACTGAGAGAAGAGAGTTGAAAAAATGCAACAAGGTCTCAGGGAATTAAATGACAACGCAAAATGCAAAAACATATGTATTATCTCTATCCCAGAAGGAGAAGAAAATGAAAAGGGGGCAGAAAGAATATTTGAGGAAATAATGACTGAAAACTTCCCTACCCTTATGAAAGACATAAATATCAATATCGAAGGACAACACACTGCAAATAGAATAAATCCGAATAGACCTGCCCAAGATAACTACTGTTCAGAATGACAAATATCAGAGAAAGAAAGAGTATTCTGAAAGGAGCAAGAGAAAAGCAAAGCATCACATAAAAGGTAACCTTGATAAGATTAAGATTAAGTGCCGACCTCTCATCAGAAACCATGGAGGAGAGAAGAAAGTGGTACTGAAAGAGAAAAACTGCCAGCCAAGAATTCTATATCTGGCGAAGCTGTCCTTCAAAAATGAAGGGGAGTTCAAAGTTTTCACAGACAAACAGAATATGATAGAATATGTTACCAAAAGACTAGAATTACAAGAGATACTAAAGGGTGTGCTGCAGCCTGAAAGGAATAAACAAGAGTGAGAGACTTGGAGAAGAGTGTAGAAATGAAGGTGAATTAAAGGTTAACAAGATAGGCAATAGTACAATATGGTAATAGAAAGCCAAAGTCAGAATGGATGAAGTGAGTAATGCCTTTACAATAATAACATTGAATGTTAATGGCTTGAACTCCCCAATCAAAAGATACAGACTGATAGAATGGATAAAATATATGATCCATCTATATGCTGTCTACAAAAGATTCACCTCAGACATAAGGACACAACCAGGTTAGAAGTCAAAGGTTGGAAAAAGATATTCCACACAAATAGTAACCAAAAAAGAGCTGGAGTAGCAATAAAAATATTGGACAATACAGGTTTTAAATGGAAAACTCTAATAAGGGATGAAGAAAGTCAATATATATTAATGAAAAAGAAAACTCAGCAAGAAGAAATATATATACTAAGTATTTATGCACCCAACCCTCAGTGCCCCAAGATACATGAGGCACACACTGGCAAAGGTGAAGGGAGAAATAGAGTTCTCTACAATAATATTTGGAGAATTCAACACACCACTCTCAGTATTGGATAGAATATCTGGACAGAGGGTAAATAAATAAACAGAGAGTTGGAAAATGTAATAAATGAACTAGATCTAGCAGACATCTATAGAGCATTGCACCCCCAAGAGCAGGATATACATTCTTACAATTGCCCATGGAGCCTTCTACAAGATAGACCATATGCTGGGTCACAAGACAAGTCTCACTAAATTTTAAAAGATTGAAATTATATGAAACACTTTCTTTGATCATAACGGAATGAAGCTAGAAATCAATAATGGATGGAAAAAGGGAAAATTCATAAATATATGGAGATTAAACAACACACTCTTAAACAATCAGTGGGTCAAAGAAGAAATTGCAAGAGAATTCATTAAATATCTTGAGATGAATGAGAATGAGAACAAAACATATCAAAACCTATGGGACACCGCAAAGGCAGTGCTGAGGGAAATTTATAGCCTTCAATGAAGCCCTTCTTCATGAAAAAGGAAGAAAGAGCTAAAATTGAAGATGTAACTGCACACCTGGAAGAACTAGAAAAAGAATAGCAAATTAATCTCAAACCAAGCCAAAGGAAAAAAATAGTAAAGACCAGAGCAGAAATAAATGAAATTGAGAACAACAACAACAACAACAACAAAAAAGAAAAAATCAACAAAACCAAATGTTGATTCTTTGAGAAGATCAACAAAATTGACAAACCTTTAGCTAGACTGACAAAGAAAAAAAGAGGACACAAATAAGTAAAATTAGAAATGAGAGGGGAGGACATTACCACTGACCCTGAAGAAATAAGAGATCATAAGAAGATACTATGAACAACTGTATGCCAAAAAACTAGAAAATGTAGACAAGATGGACGAATTCCTAGAAACACACAAACCACATCCACTGATCCTAGAGGAAACAGAAGACTTCAATAAATCAATCACAAGTGAAGAGATTGAAATAGTTATCAAAAATCTCCCAAAGATGGTTTCTACAGGTGAATTCTACCTATCATTCAAAGATGACCTAATGTCGATCTTGCTCAAGCTCTTCTAAAAAAGCAGGTCCTGTATTCAGAAAACTACAGAACATTGCTAAAAGAAACTGAAGAACACTTAAATAAATGGAAGGGTATTCCATGTTCATGACTTGGCAGACTAAGTATCATCAAGATGTCAATTCTACCCAAACTAATTTACAGATTCAACGCAATACCAATAAAAATCCTAACAGCCTTTTTTTCAGAAGTTGAAAAGCCAATACTCAAATTTATTTGAAAGGCTAAGGGACCCCAAATTGCCAAAAATGCCTTAAAAGAGAAGAATGAAGTTGGAGGACTCTCTCTTCCTGACTTTAGAACATACTACTTAGCTACAGTGGTAAAAAACAGCATGGTTCTGGCATAAACACAGACAGATTGACCAATGAAACTGAAACAAGAACTCAGAAATTGACCCTCACATCTATAGTCAAGTGATCTTTGGCAAGTCACCCAGCTGCGCCAGTACATCTTTTCAACAAATGGTTCTGGGAGAACTACATAGCCATATCCAAAAGAAAGTAAGAAGACCCCCATCTCACACCTTATAAAAAATGAACTCAAAATGGATCAAGGACCTATATATAAAAAACAACAACCATAAAATTCCTAGAAGAAAATGTAGGAAAACACCTTCAAGATCTTGTGGTTAGGTGATAGATTCTTAAACCTTCCACCTAAAGCATAAGCAATGAAAGAAAAAAATAGATAAATGGGACCTTCTCAAAATTTAATACTTTTGCACCTCAAAGGTCTTTGTCAAAAGGGTGAAAATGCAGCCAACTCAATGGGAGAAAATATTTGGCAATCACATATCTGATAATGGTTAAGTATCCATGATATATAAGGAGATCATACAATTCAACAATAAAAAGACAAACTACCCAATTGAAAAATGGGCAAAAGACTTGAAAAGACAACTATCCAAAGAAGAAATACAAATGGCAAAGAAACAAATGAAAAATGTTCAACATAACTAGCGATTAGGGAAATGCAAACCAAAACTACAATGAGATATCATTTCACACCTATTAGACTGGCTGCTACTAAAAACTTGGAAAACTGTAAATGTTGGAGAGGATGTAGAGAGATAGGAATGCTTGTTCATTGTTGGTGGGAATGTAGAATGGTACAGCCACTGTGGAAGACTGTCTGGCAGTTCCTTAGGAAGTTGAATATAGATTTGCCATGGGACCCAGCAATACCATGCTAGGTATACACCCAGAAGAACTGAGAGCAGTGACACAAATAGACATCTGCACGCTGATGTTCATAGCAGTATTATTCACGATAGCAAAAAGTTGAAATCAACACAGGTGTTCATCAACTGATGAATGGATAAACAAATTGTGGTGTATACATATGATGGAATAGTATGCAGCCATAAGAAGAAATGAAGAAGTGAAACATATGACAACATGGATGAACCTAGAGGTCATTATGTTGAGAGAAGCAAGCCAAACACAAAAGGACAAATTCTGTATGACTGTCGAATTATGAACAAAATATATTATGTGAAATATAAAAAATATTATGTGAAATATAAATATGAGTAAATCTGCATATATGAGACCATTTTTCTTTGAATATGAACAAATGTAGGTTAATTCTACAAAATGTTAATATAAAAAAATAAACATTATACAAAGTGAAGGATACCAGACACAGAGTACATATTTTAAGATTCCATTTATATAAAATATAAATATAAACCAATTTATAAAGATGAAATTAGATTAATGGTTATATAGGGCTGAGGAAGGAATGCTAAGGGGTGTAGAGTCTTTCTTTTTGGAGTAATGAAATTGTTCTAAAACTTTTGAGATGATGAATGTACAATATTGTGATTATGCAAAAAGTCATTTGATTACACATTTTGGATAGATTATATGGTATGTGAATATATCTCAATAAAACTGCTTAATAAACAAATAAATAATTGTATAAGAATAGCCAGAAATAGCAGCTATGTACAGCAGGGGAAACAGAGGGATTGAGTGGTGAGGAATTTTGTTTGTCTGTTTTTCGTTGTTTATTATTATTATTGAAATAATGAAAATCCTTTAATAATGACTGAAATGATGAATGCACATCTATGTGATGATACCAAATACCATTGCTTGTACACTTTCAATAAATTGTATGCTTTATTAATATGTATCAATAAAATTGATTTGTGTGAAATTTGCTTATCCTATAAGGGAAAAACCTGAAACACTGACAATTTCAGACAGCATGTTAATCGCTAGAGGTCATACACCATTTGCTGCAGGTTTAATGGATAAAGGTCTCTCATATACACATGTTTCACCTTCACATTTATTTTCCAATAGGCAATCAGAGGAGAAAAATGGAAAACCATAATGAAGGAGAATGTTTATCTTCCACTGTTCTCAATAAGAAAATTAAAATATTTACATAACATTAGTGAGAGAAATAACAGCTCATTGCTTCAGTAGGGAATCAACAGTAAACAAAATAAATATTACCTTGATATTTGCTCTTGATACAGATGAATAAAATAAATACTTTTAATATTTCTCTATTGATTATATGTTTATATATTGATATATGTCCATGCTTTTCCATTTATCAACCTAAGTGTTTTCTGTCTTAGATTTTACTATAGTGAGCTCTTGTTGCCAAAGGGAGCATCATCATTTTTTGCTTGGACTGAAGCCAGAAGTTAATTTTCCCCCAAAAGTAACAACATTAAAAAAATACCCACCACTTGGCATACGTGGAAAATATTAAAAGGAAACACGGGGATAAGAAAAAAAAAATCAGAGTAAGCAGGGACAACACTTAAAGGCAAAAGCCAATATTTGGTGGTGAGTAAATATCTGAGATTATTAGAGCTAACCAATATATATTATATAGTTACTAGGTACTTATTTAAAACATGAATGTTGAGAAATGATAAACAGCTGAAAGGAGGAGGGAGAGAGAAGGAGACGCAAACTGAACAAAAAGAGAGAAAATTAATTTCGAAATCCATCAGCAAATCCTGTTGCTTCTGTTTATATATCTCACCGTTCTAATCTCACCAGTTTCTCTTCCCAAAAACATTGCAATAGCCTCCTAACTAGTCTCTCTGATTTTTCACTTGTCCTTCTATGGTCTTTTATTTTCATTATAGCTGGAGGAATCTACATAAAACATAAACCAGATATATTAAAGTAAACGATTCTAGTTGATATAATAGATTATCCCTTGTCTGTAATAAAATTTAAATATATAAAATATTAAAAGTTCAATAAAAATTTGTTTCTCACTAATGTCGCAGTCCAAATCTGGTTTGGAGAGAGGGTGAGCTCGCCACAAGGTCATTTAATGACTAAAGTTCTACATTTCATTTGTGAGATTTCAGTCACAGGCTGGGGCCACATCTAAATACATGAACCTACTGAGTGCTGGTCCTGCCAGGTCCCCTAGGATACTGCTTACTGATTCTATGCACCCATCTTCCTGCTTCTGCTTCATTTGCGCCTTTAACTGTCTTCAGAGGACTACCTGGGACTACAGAAGCTGCTTTGCCCAGAAACACTGAGCTGTAGGGGTCTGGGAATTTAAGTCTTCCCAGGGCTGTCCATAGCCAATGAGTGAACGCTACAGAATTTTGAAAGCCCAAGGATCTTAAATTACAGTCTTGTTTGGCTTCTTCACCTTTTCCTTTCTGCTTGCCCCATTCCCTTACTAGGTTTTCAAATCATTTCCATGTGAACTTGTAACATGGTCAATTCTGCTCTGGACACGCCAGTCACTTTGCTCGTCCCTGAACCTGCCAAGCGTGCCCCGACTTTGGGCCTTTCTCTCTGCTGCTCATGTTATTTTCCTAAAGGTCTACATGGTTCACTCCTTTACTGCCTTCAGGTCTCTGCTCAATTAGCACCTTATCAGTGAGGTCCTCCATGACCACATTATATCCTCAAACCATGCCAGCCCAGCCTCTTTTCTACCTTACTATCCTATTCTACCCGGCGTTCCTCTTCATCGGATGTATTTTCACTTATGTTTGCTAAGCGATTGTGTTCCGCACGACAATAAAATGCCCCACATGGGATACAGACTGCTTGCCTGCCGCCCAGCACACAGCACAGTGCCTGGCTGTAGAGGAGGCATTCAGCACATATTTTTGGATGAAATGAATCCCTGAATGAATAAATACACTAAAATGTAACAACAGATTGAAGTTAATGTTTAAAAATTTTATAATTAAGGCTTCTGTTGCCTTTCCGCTGTCATAAATTGAAGGACCCCTCTATGGATAATTATTGATAAACACTTGAGCCAGTAGTGTCTCGACTGTCTACTGAAGAAACGCCCTCACCTTCCGGGCAGGCCGCCTGTGTCTGCAGCACGCGTTGCAGGACGCGGCCTTAGCCAAGCTTAGGAGGGGCCTGTCTGGAGGATACTGTGTAACACTTCGTGTAACACGAACTCGGCCTGAAAGCTGCCAGCAAGTTGAACATGTTTACTGAGGATAAAAGTACATGTTTCAGGGCCCTTCTCACAGAGTTTTGTGCTCTTCGAGAATAAAAAGCTGTGTTCAGAATTAAATTCTAATAAAAGAGAGAGGAAGACAGCTAAATGTTCCCAATAGTTTTACTGGAAAGAGCAAGCTTGGAAGAGAGTGAGCAGAAAAGATAAGGCTGAGGTGGTTAACACATTGGTAAATTGAGAGAGAAAGGGAATCAAACATGAAATCGAGTGAGTTTTACAGGTAACTTGATCAGGACATAAGGAACGATATCAGAGACAGGCGGCTGCTAGGAGAGGTCTGAGCCCAGACTGCACAATGGGTGCATGGTATCCTTTCCCTCTATTTTTTTGTCCCGAAGAGACAGACAACTTCTGTTACTGGCTTGCTGGCCCTTAGGACCATTGATAACTGTATACAAATTTGCCGTAAAGTAGAGTCAAGTACAATTTGGGTAACACAGAGTGAGATGGAGTCAGGGTGTTTACTATCCACTACGTGGGCACCTAAGTTTTAATCTGAACAAGGGACTTATGGCTGAAAGTATATCACTATATCGGCATAACATATTGACTTTCTGATAATGTTCTAAAGACAGTTGAATAAGGAGGAGAAAATGCCACTGGGTACAAATTGTGGCATCAATTCTCTGCCAGAATGATCAATTGAATTTATATATTACCTCCAGTTACATCCTTAAAAGCTATAATTTTATTCTTTCGTCAGTGCACAGTTCACAGCTTAAGTAACTGGAGATTCAAATGAATTTTATAAGGATTGGACAAGCTTTAAATTTAAAATGTGTCAAAATGGTTGTTTTAACCACACTTAATTATTTACTAATTTAACTCAACAGATTTACCTTTTCTCTTTCCCTTCTCCCCCTTCCCATTTCCTTACTCTCTAATTCCTTGATGGATAAAGATTTCGTAAATTTTTCATATTCATAAGTCAAATGGTTTAAAACTATTTTAATCATTAAAAAAATAATGTGTATATATAGATTTTCAGATCCATTAAACTGGATCATCAAAAAATATCAGAAGCTCTGAATTACAAATCCTCTGCTCCCAGTTGTAAACATCTCTCTCTTTTAATTATGAGATTTTAACATTCATTCATTAGACATCAATGCTGTATAAGGAAAATTTAAAATACACTTACTCAGAAACTCCTCCAGCAGAATACAAAACACTGAAGTCTTTTCTCCATGAAATCTTTGTAAAAAATCGAGAAGCTCAGACAGTAACAAAAAACATGCCACCTGTAGGAAATTTAATATATATTAGAGAAATGAGGAAAAAGCAAATACAACAAAAATTTTTCCATGTATTTCAGAATTTTGCTGTACATTTTGGATATTATTAAAAAAATGCTTAAGGAGCAATCGTTCATTAGAAAAATTTAAAATAGTGAACAATTTCAAATAGATTGAAATGCTCTTTTGGTAACCTCATATGCCATAATTTAAATGCATGTTGTTTAGAATTATATTAATGAATAGCATTTACTGAACATTTATTATTTACAAAGTACTACGCTAAGCATTAACATACATTAACTTAATTTGCTTGCATGGACAGGTGGTAAGGTAGGAGCTATAATCTCTAAAATGATTTAGGAACATAGACCTAAAGAGATTAAATAGATTTCCAGGCAATGTGGAAGATGAAGCTGACATGGAAGGATATTCTCCCTAATAAATACTTAAGAATAATAGATAAAATATAGCAAAAGCTATTTAAATAAACAGCCATCCACAAAAGACAGTTAAATCCATAATTTTGAAGTACTAAGAAAGAACTCAAAATCTCAATGACGCAGTGACACAAAGCTGAAGCCAAAATGGTTCAGTGGAGTGTCAGGGCCAGATATATATCCTTAGGTGTTTCAGTCTAAATCTCTAATGGGAAGGAAATCCATAAACCTGTAGGAGTCTGATCTTGAGCTATTTATATTAAGCAGGTAGTTATGAAGAGCTACCAAATCCATGAAACAGGAACTAGGAAAACATTGAAACAATAATACTTGTCAATATCCTATGGTCATGAGACTATAAACAGATGCCAGGAAAAATAAAAGAGAATCCCTAGGCTTTTCCATGTCTTGTTATCTAGACATAAGGCAAAAAGAAATGTGAAATCAACCACAAGGGATGTGTCCTAAGCCAGGGCATACAGGTTTCCCAGAAAGAAAACAACTCTTCACAGGATAAACTATACAAGGAAGTGAAGCATCATGAGAGAAAGTAAGGTGATAAAAGAATCATACTTCTTCACACCAAGATAAAGAAATAATAGAATAATCATAAAGACTTTATGAAATGAGCATTAGTGGTATGTTCAAAGCAATAAAAAAGATACAAATATTAAAGAAAAATCAGGATAATGTTAAATTACACTAGAGTGACTTGACAAAGAACCAAAAATTTTATAATTACAAGTACAGTTACTAAAATTTTAAACAAAAGCAATGCTTCTGTTACTCAAAATAATTGAATAAATCACTAACTGTGCTGAACAATAGGATAAGAGATTGAAATAAATGAATTTACTTTTGAGATATTTTCTTTCATTTTGATGTTCTTCATTTTCACTGACGTGTGAAACTCTTACTTCAAGACTATCTTCATACCATTCTCTTCAGTAATCCTTTTGGACCTATATTAGACTTTTACTTTATACTCTCCATGCCTCTTACCTACCAGCCAAGTGAAAAGATGTCTTTGAATACACAGAAAAATTTGTAGAGATACAAGGAGGGCCCTGTCTTAGTAACAATATAGTTGACAACTTGAGCTAGAGTAAGTACTACTACAGATCTGTCCAAAAAAGATTAAAAACAAATCTCTAAAGGATTGGCATGCCTATCAAGTAACTTAGTGGTGTATTAATGCAAACTTCAACATTATAGAATGAAAGACAATAAAATCTAAGCATTCAATAATGTACATTCATAATGTTCAATACCCAGTGAAAATTAGTAGACATGAGAAGAGGCAACAAAATTTGATCCATAGCCAGGACAAGTTTTTAATAAGTCAAAAGAAACAGTCAGGAATGACAGACGATGAAATTAGCAAACAAGGACTTCAAATAGCTATTATAAAGACACTCAAAGATGTAAAGTAAACATGAACATAATGAAAAAAGACATTGAAAACTTAAACTTCAAATGATGAATAACACAATATCTGAAATGAAATATTTAGTGGATGGATTTAAGAAAAGGTTCTGTATTGCAGAAGAAAAGATGAATGAAATTGAAGAGTCCACAAAACAAACCCTCCAAACCGAAGCTAAACAAGAATAAACTAAATGGGGGAAAAAACACAAAGCAACAGCACTTTAGTAACTTGTGAACAATTTCAAGCAATTACACCAATGTACAAATGGTCTCCTAGAAAAGGAGCAGAGGGGAATAAAATATTTAAAAATACAACGGCTCCAATTTTTCCAGACTCATATATGTAAGAAGTTTATCAAACCCCAAGCAGGATAAACACACTATATTAAATCGCCAAAAGCCAATGTTTAAAGGAAAATTATTAAAAGCAGTCAAAGGAAAACAACATATTAGAATATATGACAATGACAGCAGACTTCTGACCAGAAGTTATTCAAACCATAAGACAAAAGAACAATATCATGAAGTGCTGAAGGAAAACACTATAAATCTAGAATTCTATATCCAGGCAAAATATCCTTTACAAATGAAGGTAAATAAACCTTTTTAGACAAAGGCTGAGATAAATAGTCTTCAACAGCTGCACATTAGAAGAGAAACTAGCAAAAGTTCTTAAGGTAGAGAGAAAATGGCATTGACTCTATACACAGGAATGAAAAGTGCTAAAAAATACGGTAACAACATCTTTTAAAATCATTTTTAATATATTTAAAAGATAACTATTGTAAGCATAATAGATGACAGTATATTGCAAGATTTAAATGTAAAGTAAATGATATTACAGTGATAGCTCAAATGACTGAGGAAGAATTGAAGTATAATGAAGTATAATGTAAAGTCATATGTGAAATTATATAGTATTATTTTATGGTAAACTCATACAAGTGCATATTATGAGCCCAAGAGCTGCAACTAAACAAACAAAAATGAACATATATAGCAAATAAGCCAATAGAGAAAATAAAATAAAATGCTAAAATAATAATAATAAATCTGAAGGCAAAGAACAAAAGTTTACAAAAATAATATAAGTGAAAATAGTAAGGTGATACATTTAAACTAAAACATATTGATAACTATATTAATACTTATTATAAACATGGATATTAAAAGACAAATTCTGAGAATAAGTAAAAATCAAGACCCAAGTAGATTCTTCTTAAAAAACACTACTTTGAATGTCAAATATATAAGTAAAGGTAAGAGAATGTGGGAAATGTTATATTACAAATCTTACGCATAAGAAATCTTGGAAAACTATATTAATATCAAAGTAGACTTTAGGGCAAAGAATATTACCAGGGATTAGGGAAGATGCTGCATAATAATTAAGAGACAATTCATTGGAAGGAATAACAATTTTAAATGGGTATATACCTGTGACAATTTGAAGCTTATGTGAATCCCAGAAAAGATCATGCTCTTGGAACTACTCCATTCCTGTGGCAGTGGCACCCTTTATTGCATTAGATTCAGTGAAGGGACCTTTTGTTTAGATTGCTTTAGGGCCTTTGATAGGACTAATTCAGTGAATCATGGCCCAGGTTGGAATGACCCTCTTGCTGGCATCTTATCTAAGTGGAGAGCTGAAAGTAGAAACTCAGAGAAAGACAGCTGCCATTTTATCCTGCCATGTGAGAGAGGACTCCAGGATTGCCTACAGCTGCAGAAACACAGAAACCCTGAGAGGCCAAGAGAGAGGCTGCAATCAGTGGAGAAGCTGAAGCGATAAGGCCCCCAAGAGGCTAGGCCCAAGGAGTAACTTGAGGTTGAAAGAGGAGGTGAGCATGGAGGAGAAAGCAGACGGAGACGGGCAGACCCCATTTTGCCGTGCAAAATGGCAGGAGTCCAGGATCCAGCTCCGACCTTTGGTAAGACAGCATCTATGATGATGCCTTGATTTGAACATTTTCACAGCCACTGAACTGTAAGATTTTTCCCAGAAAAATTCTCATTATTAAAGCCAGCCCATTTCTGATATTTAGTTCCCGGCAACTTTAGCAAACTAAAATACGCAATGACTGAACTTCAAAAAATTAAGCGAAAACAGATAAAACTGAAAGGCGAAATAGAGAGATCCGCATTTGGAATTAGACATTTGAAACATTTGTCTCTCAATAATATATTTTAAAAAGAATGTAGAAAGAAAATCTACTAAAATTATAGAAAACTTGAATCACGCTACCGAACAACTTCATCTAATTGATATACTGAGCACTACACCCAAAAGCAGCAGAATACAGTTTTCCCCAAGTGCACAGGAAACAGTCCTAAAATATATCATATGCCGGGCCATAAAATAAGTACCAAATATTTAGAAAAATTATTACAACAGAGTATATTTATTGACCATAATGGAATTAAATTTGAAATAAAAAATAGAAAAATATCTACACTATCCCAAACCTATGAAACTCACACAACACACATCCAAATAATCACTGGTGGAAGAAGAAATCACAAAGGAAACTAGAAAATATTTTGTATTGAATGATAAAGAAACTACAACATAACAAAACTGGTTGGATGCCGCTAATGTATAATTTAGGGAGAAAGTTATTGCTTTAAATGGTTATGTAGAAAAAA
Source organism: Chaetophractus vellerosus (assembly GCA_004027955.1). Lineage (NCBI taxonomy): Eukaryota > Metazoa > Chordata > Mammalia > Cingulata > Chlamyphoridae > Chaetophractus > Chaetophractus vellerosus. Next base: position 4,381 of record PVKH010010864.1, on the reverse strand, counting down.
AAAAGTTTAAAAAAGAATCAATGAGTCATCTCCAAACATTAAGGAAGAAATAATATTAGAAAAGTAGGAAATACTTACCAATGCATTCTACATAGCTATACTGATATACCAAAACCAGACAAAAGCACTATAATTTAAAAATAACTACACACCAAATCCATTGGGTCCCCCTGAAGGGGGTCAGTTGAATCACTTGCATCACAACTGAGGAACCTGAGGCTTAGGAATCCTAATATTGTATAAGGAACTGCAAGCAATCCAGCAAGTAATTGCTTCAGAGAGAGACCATCTTTATTCAACTGTAAATTAAGTAACCTGCTCTGTGCTCTTGGGGGAGGGTGGGAGACGTATTTGTCCTCCAATGCTATTCACCAAACACACATCCTTAAGAGAGATTCCAGAACAAAGGCAGTCAGTGTTTCTGCTTGTAAAATGTGCAGAAAGATGAGACACACGTGGGGAATTGTCTAACAATCATTTTTACACCATCTTGGCTCCTGGCAAATTCCCCCAGAACAACAGAAGCTGGGCCAAATACCTTTAATTAGTATAATATTTGTTTCAGTTAATGAAGGCTATTAATGAAACAGACTACAAGCAGTAGGATGAGGCCAACATGTAGGAACCTTTTGGGTTCTTATACCCAACCAGCTGAACAAATTCCATAAAATTTCAGTGTCTACTTGAGAAAGCTACATAGATTGATGCTTCTGTTTTCGTACTGACCTTTCCACCGGCCTGTATCATGAATCCAGGGATAGCAGGACCTATCAGTGATTGCACAGACCCTGAGGTGGCCCACACAGAGGAAGACTGGGGCAAATTCTCTCATACAGAATAACCCTTGCCAGTAGGTTGAACCTGACCCAAATGCTTTCCATGACTAAGGCAGTATCACTGATCACTTCAGATAATATCAGGAATGAATTTTATACCATCTTTTCTAATTATATGACTCCCATTTCCTAGGGGGGAAACCTCTCAGAGGGTATGCATAGATAACAATCCTGCTAATCCCTCTGGAAAGCTCCTTCCCCACCCATCCCAACACTCAACAATTTCTTTCCAGGGCTCCGAGTCAAGAACCTTTAAATAATAAAAAGTTAATTTTGTTCCCAAGTTTCTGAGGAACCACCAAACTGATTTCCACAGTGGCTATACCATTTTAAAATGGTACCAGTAAAGTATAAGTGTTCCTATTTCTCCGCATCTTCAGCAATCCATACTATTTTTTTAAACAACAGCCATCTTAGTGGGTATAAATGGTATCACTTTGTAGTTTTGATTTGCATTTCCTTGATGATCAATGAAATTGAGCATCTTTTCATGTGCTTATTGGCTATTTGTATAACTTCTTTGGAAAAATGTCTCAACTTATTTATCCAATTTTAATTGTGTTATTTGTCTTTTTGTTGTTGAGTTCTAGCAATTCTTTATATTTTCTGGATATTAAATCCTTATCAAATATATGGTTAGCAATTTTCTCCTGTTCTGTAGATTTTTTCACTTTCTTGATAGTACCCATTGATGTACAAAGTTTTAAATTTTGACAGAGTCCATTTTATCTATTTTTCTCTTTTGTTGCTCATGCTTTTGGTGTAATATCTAAGAAATCACTACCAAATTCAAAGTTATGAAGGTTTGCCCTTATGTTTTCTTCCAGCATTTTATGGTTTTACCTCTTATGTTTAGGTCCTTGATCGATTGAGTTAATTTTTTTTATATAGTGTGAGGTAGGTGTCCAACTTCTTTCTTTTGCAAGTGGATATCCAGTTTTCCCAGCATCATTCGCTGAAAAGACTGCTTTTCTACATTTAATGTACATGGCACCCTTGTCAAACTTCGGTTGGCCACTGATGTATGGGTTTATCTTAGAATTCTCAATTTTATTCCATTGGTCTACATGTCCCTCTTTATGCCAGAACCATGCTGTTTTTATTATAGTGGATCAAGTAGTGTGCGGTCTCCAACATTCCTCCTTCTTAGCAATATTGATTTTTTTTTTTTTTGGACTTCTTTTAAGTCCATATCGATTTGAGGATTGGCTTTTCCATTTTTGCAAAAAAGCCACTGGGATTTTGATGGTTATTACATTGGATCTGTAGATTGCTTTAGGTAGTAATGAAATCTTAATAGTATTAAGTCTTTCTATCTATGAACAGAGGATAATTTACATTTGTCTTCTTTAGTTTCTTTCAGCACTGTTTTGTAGTTGTCCATGTACAAGCCCTTTACCTCCTTGGTTAATTCATCCCTATTTTATTATTTTAAAAGCCATTATGAATAAAATTGTAATGGATATTGGTGACGGTTGCATAACATGGTGAATGTAATTACTACTACTGAATTGTGCACTTGAGTACGGTTAAAATGGGAAATTCTGACTTGTATAAAGTTATTACAGAAAAATTTTTAAAAATCAGATTCCAGATTTTTTTAGAAAGGTAATTTTATGCTTTCTTGTGTGTTTGATTCCCAATACCCACACCCCATTACTGATGAAAGATGGTATGCTAATGTAGTTGACTCACATTAAAATATTAAAATGAAAGAGCTTGGATATTATTTCTTCGTGGGCCAAAAGTCAATTTCAATTTCTATTTGTGTCAAATTGTATTTTTTAATTTCTCTTTTCTGGCTTAGTAAGTATAATATGATTAATTTGCCTAATTTTAAATTGTTGATGTTTCTGGATCTTACCATGCTTGAGAATGTATTACTTAAAAATTCCAAAGTTCTGTCCTCTTTAATTATAAAAATAGAAGATATACCCCTGGACTTACCTTTACATTTTATTTTAAAAAATTCAAAAGACTTTTTATTACTATTAATCACTTCTCACATTTGACATAAAAAAGACAAAAATGTGTTTATAAATAATTATGGCTAGGTCAATGTTTCCTAACCAGGATGATTTTGCCCTCCAGGTGATATTTGCAAAGCTTGTGACTGCTTTTGGTTGTCCCAACTCGGGGAGTATTACTGGCGTCTAGAGGGTGGAATCCAGGGTTGTTTCTAAGCATCCTATAAGGCACAAGACAGACCCCACAGCGAAGTTCCCAGCCCAAATGCCAATAATGCTAAGGTTGAGAAACGCTCTCTTATACACATTCTGGTCATTATTACTTCCAAAATAAGTCTTACACTGATCCAGAAATTATTTGGGCAAAATTCTCCTTTTGCTATATATGTTTGAACAGAATTATAGAAAAATCTAAATATTTTCTAGTTTTAATGAGAAATTATTAAAGTATTGACTATATTGATCAATTTATTTATTATGTCTCACAGAAAAAACTGCTTATTTTTCTTCATCAAAAAGATATAGGAATATAAGATTTTAAAGGGCCTCTTTCATAATCCAGCTTGTTCATGGATACAATTTTCAAAAGGAAATTTTCAAGATGTTAAAAAAGGGTGTTCTTCAGAATTTTCTATGACTGATTCATGATCACCATGTTGCTTTTATTTTCCACTAACAGAAAAATTTCATTTTGATTAACCTATCCTCTAAATACTACTAAAGAAATAGAAATCTTGCTGGTTAAAGTATAGAAAATGTCAAAAAGATAAACAGATCATGTAAATGTTATATTATTAATGTATCAATAAATCTCATTGTAACTTTCAGAATTAGTGAATTTTTATTTGCAATTCCTGAACAACACATGAAAATATTTGAGTAAGAATGGCATAGCATATCTCATGACTCAGAAACCTGATGACAGAAGTGAAAATATTTTGTCAACAAACAAATTTCAAATACAGATTTGCCTTTAGACTTTTATTTAGCTTGAGTGACTTAATTTGGATAAGATAGTTCACTTGCTTTATTGCTTTCCCTCTAGAAATTTAGAAAATTTATATCTGTTTTCTACTAAACTTGAGAACACAATGTGAAAGACTATGACATTATTTTAATAATTACATATGGTAGATCATCCTTGCAAATTTACTTAATTATTGGTTTTCAGGTGCAGTTAATACAAAGCCATATGATCATAAGATCATCATCAAATGTTTAATTCACTGTACATTAATTAAGACTAATAGGAGGGAGGGAATGTAGCTCAGTGGTTGAGGGCTTGCGTCCCATGTACAAGGCCCCAAGTTCAATCCCTGGTACCTCTTAAAAACAAGCAAGCAAAAAATGAAAAAAAACCAACTCTCATTTTTGAGCAAATGTAGCTCAGTAGGTGAGCATCTGCTTCCCATGTATGAGGTCCTGGGTTCAATCCCTGATACCTCTTTAAAAATGTGTATATATATACACTAATAGGGTTTGAAATTAATTTTTGAAAAGCATTTTTCAGAATATATCAAATAAATTGTATTATATTCAATAACTCCTCACATTGCTTTTCTTGCAGAATGTTTTATG
>PVKH010010863.1:0-18039 GCA_004027955.1 Chaetophractus vellerosus | reverse complement strand
TAGAACAGCAGCCCGAGCAGCAGCCAGAAGCCTCTCAAGACAGTGGCATGGCTCCACCTCTCCCCTTCCCCTCCCCTCCCTGCTGCCGTGCAGCTCCACCTCTCTCCACCCCTCCCCTCTCCCCCATAGTACAACTCCGCCTCTCCCTGCCTGCAAGAAGCTGCCTGGCCATATATGGGCATAAAACCTGCCTCCAGAGGCTGCCTGGTCGCATACCAGCCTTCACCAATCAAAGATTGCTTTGTCACATGCCAGCCTCCACCAATCGGAAGCAGCCCGGTCGTGCTTCCCCATTGGTTGTTTGCCTCCACCAATCGGGAGTTGCTCTGTTGCACTCCCTCCTCCCCTTACCCCCACATGTTATAAGTAGCAGTGTTTCCCTAATAAACTTAGACATGGTCGCCCAGCCTTGTCTCCGGAGTGGGTGTGTGCTCCGTCCATCGCTCGCCTCTTCACCAGTCGCCCTGCCGCCTCCCCCTCATTGTGCGCAGATCCTGGATTCCTGGTCTATCGTTCTTAAGGACGCTTAAGTCCGTAAGGCTCCCGTGTACCCGGCCCACCGCCGTGCATCGGGACACCTGTGCCCGGCGGGCCAGTCGACTTGCTGCGCTCGGGGTGCCTGAGCCTGGCCAGCTTAGAGCCCTGAGCCAGCGAACCGACAATCCCCCTTTTCCCCCTTCTTCCCTTTCCCGCTGTTCCCCTTCGTCTCCTATCTGGCTTGGGAGGGCCACTTGGAGACCCCTTCACCTCCAGACAGCTGGGAGGCCCCTCAGGGGTGGCAAGCCGAAACCCCACGGCAAGCAGGGTCGCCGCCGAACAACGCCGGCAGCTGGTCCCCGGTCCCTGTGAGTCGTGTCGTCGCCGAAAAGCACCGACGACAGCAAAGAATGGTTATATAAAAATAACAGGAAGATTTAAACAATCACACAAATCAAAAGTTAAGCCTACAATTTAAGTTTTGTCACTTCCAATGGTCCTAGGAATTGAAAATTATCCACGTAATTTGAAATAATCAGATACAAAAAACAGAGTAAATTGTTCAGATGTTTTAGAGGTCTGGGACAAAGACCTGAATAAAGTATGCACCCAGGAATCAGACTCGGTCTAAACCTTGATCTTTTGGGCCCCAGTGTCTTTGATAAAATGAGGACACTAATGATGTCACCCCAAAAGACTATTGTGAGAACTATGTTATTTCCTACACCCAAAGCACAGAAGAAGAACTGTGGCGTATTTTATGACATTATTCACATCTACCAATATTCTTTAATAACATTTGCCTACTTTGATGGAAACTTCTCTTTTTTGGATATATAAGCTACATATATTCCTCTGATTTATCTGCTATGTTACTAAAATACCTGGAAGTATTTCTTAGCTTAAACTTTGCTAAGTCATCAATTACAAAAAATTTATTGTACCTATTATGATCACAGGCTTGACACAATAATATGTGATACAAGAAATGAGGACATTTTGGTATTCAGGAGCTTACAATCTTGCATTGAATATATAAATTTTAATAAAATAACTTATATAATGTAAATTTTGAAAGTGTCACATGATGATTTTATTATAAAAATTAAACCAATGTGATTTTATCTTTGTTGAAATGTTCATTCACCTACAACTAACATAACATCCACAGTATCTTTTTTCTGTTTTTCAAATTCAATGCTCTTAATTCATAAATTTTTAAAGAGCTAATATATCTTCTTTCTTCAGAGAAAAAATAACAATGACTACATAACTGATTATATCTTTCTCATTGCTTCGACTAGTAGGTAGCAAAATACAGTATAACAATGATGTCAATCTTGATGTTTTGGTTACTTAAATTAATATTTGTCACTTTTTTAGGGTTTGCACTTTTTTGTATTTAATCTTTTATAGATTTTTTATTTCTTTTATTATTGACTTATTATATCTCTAATTTTTATAAATCATCTAATATTTTATGAACCATATAAACTTTATTTTTACTGTTTTTTAAAAATATTCTTGTATCATCTTAGACTAAAAGTATATTTTCCTTTTCTTCTTATAATGTCAAAATATTACTGGTACAATGGGAAATATTAAAGAAATGGCTGAAAATTGTATTATTAAATGGAAGTTGAATATTTATATTTAAATTATTATTTACAACTATACATATTCTCAGGGAACAAAAATGAAGAAAATATTAGGAGATGTAGAACTTAGTCACGAAGTACTTATTTAGAAAGTCGGTTTTAGCAAATGATTAAGGCCTTATGTAATGGTTTGGCAGTTTTATGTAATTATGAATTCCAAAAATATATATTGAATCGTGCTTGTAAACTGATCTGTTAATCTGGGCATGATTAGGTTATGATTAGGGCGTTAACTGCCACGTCAATGGGACGTTGAGCTCCACCCCTTGGTGGGTGTGGTCTCAAATATAAAAGGTTAGACAAAAGATGAAGATTTGGAGAAGCAGATTTTTGAGATGGAGTACTGATGTTGGAGTGAGCCGTTCACCTGATAGTCTACAGCTGGCCTTGTGGAGAGACGCAAAGCATAGAGAGCCTCATTGTCTACAGCTGAACTTGTGGAAGAAACAAAAGCTAAGCCCGGAGAGAAAAGCAGCCCCGGGAACAGAGGAACCCAGAAGCCTGAACCCTGGAAACATCGGCAGCTGTCTTGCTCCAACACGTGGACTTTGGTGAGGGAAGAAATGTATGCTTTGTGGCCTGGTAACTGTAAGCTTCTACCCCAAATAAATACCCTTTATAAATACTGACCAATTTTGGTATATTTCAAAAGGCACCCCTGTGGCTGACTGAAACACCTTATTTAACATTTTTCTAGAACAAGTTTAATTTTGAAAGCAAAAAAAAAAAGCTTATCCTATATCCCTCCTATTGGGTAAGTACTAACTTTTGATTTTCAATTAAAATTGACAAAGCTAGTACTGATTATTAAATATCCTTTAAAAAATTTTAAGAATCATATAGAAGATGCCAGGGTTTATCAATAATGCTTGCTTTCAGTAAAAAGAAAAAGCATAAATATACTGACTTTATTCTTGCATGGCTCACTGTGAATTGAAATGCCTTGGTCGGCATAACCCATGACAGGTTATATTCTCCTTTTGAGTTATATTTAATGATTTAGAAAAATCATAAAGGCATGAGGTTGAAAGTAAATGCTCTCAACACTTATGAAGCCAGTAAATCACAATATTAATCATTACCCTTGAAAATGTTTATTTACTGCTATGAAATGCTCATAGATTTTATACACATACATACACACACACACACACTTATACAATAATCCACTTTTGAACCATTCTGAATATGAAAAACTCAATTGTCAAGTATAGGTGATATATCCTTAGGTTAAACACACATAGATACCCATACACAATTTACAAAAACCTTTTGGCCCATAAATTTGGATATATATTAAATGGCCTTTTTAGACCAATGTTTGAAATACTAGCATTTCAAATCAAAACGCACTCCCTCCATTAGGTCCTCAATCCTTAGTTTTTGACCTGATACTAGGTTAATAGTTCCTTGATACAGGCAGGAGTTTTAGAGAAAGACTACTGTAGACCACTGTCAGAAACTGGAGTGGAGAGGCGAGTGGTGCTCCAATTCCATCTAATATATTTTATTACTAGGAATTAGATTTGATTGCTGTAGAGTGATAAATTTGGTCTCTAAAAAGAGATCTGGCTTTGTCCTTATTCTTGTGGGTAACCTCTAAATCTCTGGAATTTCCCATGATAGGAGTGTCTTTTATTATTCAGGGTGGCCCCCAGTTCACACCTGAATAGTTTATACCAACAAAATGACTCAATCAAATCAGGCTGCTCTTCAGACCTCTGTGGAGGGGAAAGAGGCTGGAGACTGAGTCTAACCTGGTGGGCAATGATTTCATGTATCATGACTATGTAATGAAAGCCCAGTAAAAATTCCATGGAGCTTCCATGATTATAGACATTGATGTGCTGGGAGAGCGATGCATTCTGACTCCATGTGGACAGGACAGAGAAGGTTTGTTTTTGAGACCCTCCCAGACCTTGCTCTATGTGTTTCTTCTTATTCATATCCTTTTTGCTATTTAAATACTTAAATTAGCTTTAAGTATTCTGTGAATCTTTTTGGCAAATAATTGATCCTGAGGGGTTAGTGAGAATCCCTGATTTGTAGGCAGTTGGTCAGAAGTGTGGGTGGCCTAGGAACCCTCAAAATGATGACTGGTGTCTGAGGTGCAATTTTGTAGAGCATTGTCCTTTTAACCTGTGGAGTCCAACCTGACTCATGATAGTTAGAGTCAGAATTGTATTGTTGGAAGTTTTGAAGTTATTTGCAGCTGGATTTGACAGAAAATGCAAATTAACAGAGTTTACACAACTTAGAAGTTTTCTTCCCGTCACAGAAATATATAGAAATATATAGGCAGGCCATGGCTGATACAGTAGCTCTGCAAGTCTCCTGAAGCCAGGCTTCCAGCTTCCATTTCTGCTGTCCCTAGGATGGTGTCCTTGTTTACAAGGCTTCAGATGGGGGGAGCATTAACCATCACATTTATGATCTGAGTAATAGGGTGGAAGAAGAAGATAAGAAGACAAAGGTTGCCAAAAGTGTAGTACCTGGAACTGCAGCATCACCATCACCTAGGAACTTGTTGGGAATGCAAATTCTTAGGACCCTTTCCAAACTTGCTGAATCTGAAACTCTGGGGAGGACTCAATTATCTGTTTGTTTTTTAACAAGCCATTCAAGTGATGCTGATACAAAATAAAATTTGAGAACCCTGCTCTGAGCATCTATCTGATGTATACAAACACATCACTTACCCTCATATTCTGTTAGCCAGAAATTAGTCCCATGGCCACACTTAGCTGAAAAGGAGGCTAACAAATTTAGTCTTTATTTTAAACAGACATATGACCATTTGAAAATCAAGGATTTCATTAGTATAAGGGAAATTCAGATCATAGTAAACATTGTCAGCCTGTGGCACAAAAGTTTAAAAAGAAAAGTGGGAACCACAACTATAGGGTGATTTTTTTTCCACTTTAAATTTTCTACTTGTGTTAAGGATAAAAAAATCTTATTGATTGAAAAGAAAGAATGCTACTTTTCTGTATATTCACTGATTTTAACAGCAACTCTTTTCTCTTACTGTCTGGGTTTGAGTCTTTCATGGACCTCAGAAAATTATGTTCTTAAGCTAACTCATTCCTGTGCACGGGAGCCTATTGTATGTGGAGCCTTTTGGATAGATTCAGTGCAAGGAAATTTTGATTAGATTGCTTCAGTTAAGGGCCTTTGGTTAGACTGTGGGACACAGAGTGGGGCTTAATCCTTTGACAGGAGTCTTCTATAAATGGAGGAACACAGAGACAGGAAGCTGCCATTTTACCCTACCATGTAAGAAAGAACTCCAGGATTGCCTGCATTTGCAAAAGGCAAAGAAACCCCAAGAATCTGAGAGACAGGTCCTGGAGGCCAGAAGCTGGAATCAGCAGAGCACAGAGCTGAACTCGGGAAGAAAGTGGCCTGGAGAGAAGGTAGAGACTCAGATGGAAAGCCTCCATGCTGCCTGGCCATATGGCAGGAGTCCAGCGTCCAGCATATTTAGTAAACTAAAACAGAAATTGGTACTGAGAGAGTGGGGTGCTGCTTAACTGATGATGCCTTGATTTGGCCATTTTCACAGCCTCAGAACTGTAAGTTTATACCCTAATAAATTATATAATGAAAACAAACCCATTATTGGTATTTTGCTCCCAGCAGCTTTATCAAACTAAAACATCCACATTACTCAATTTAAAAATCTTATACAATTATAGGGAATGGGGATCATTTTTGTCCCTATTTTAAAGATAAGAAAATTGACATTCCCAAATTCTAAATTCTTATTCAAGATATCCACACCCAGTAGACATAAAAATCATGTTCTCTTATCCAGTTGATTGCCTTTTTCATTGTATCACATGTATTTAATAAGGGCTATATACTCTTCATCCCTAACATTTGAACGCTGATAACATCCCTATTTCCTGAAAATCTTCCCCATGAAAATTTTGAAGCCTTTTAAAATGTGAAAGCTAAAATAATAGTTTACATAGCAAGACTACAACTTTACAATTATAATACTAATCAGAATGAGATATATTTTCCTCTATTTCTTGTTTATATTTCAATAATTGAAATCTTGAAGAAGTAATCAGGTGTTAAAAACTGAGAAATGTTAATGATTCAAGACAAATAGCTGCCTAATACTAATATTTCTCAACTGTGATTTGAAGTTAAACCAATATGACAATGCAGTCCCTGAGAAACATAATTAACTTATATTGTTGCTTGCTTGTTCTTCCATTATTAAAAAAAACTGAGAAAAAAAATTGTTTTGACAGGAAGTATAATGAGAATGGAACGTGACTAAAAGTCACTGTTTACTTTTGTTATTGTGATCAGAATATCCAATTCTATTTAAATCACCAACTCTTCTATCTAACACTTTGGAAGTATTGACTGTCAGGTTCTAATAATAGAAATTATCTGGGGCCGGCTCGATAGCCCAATGGATAGGGCGCCGGCATACCACATGGGAGGCCCCAGGTTCGGTTCCCAGGGACCTCTCCTAGCAGGCAGACCGCCTTGAGAATGGCAAGCCGCCATGGGCGGGCCAGAGCCGCTGTGGGCAGAGCAAAAAGCTGCCACGGACAGGGCAAAAGCCGCCACGGGCAGGGCATGTCGCCCGTGAATGGAGCGCAGCCAGCCACCCACGAACTGAAAAGCCGGCTGTGAACAGAAGCAGAAGCCGCCCACAAGCGGGGAAAGCCGCGCCTGCGCAGTGACCAAGTCTCGGCACGTCGCCGCAACGGGGGGGAAGGGGAGATATGTAATAAAATAAATAAATCTTTAAAAAAAAAAAAAAAGAAATTATCTGATGATTTGCTCTAGCATTTTAGAATTTTCATATGAAAATGAAAATTGTTCCATAGTTATCAAATATGAAGCATAATGTAACATATAGCACAATGAATTAGAACTTGTTAACTATTAGTTTATATATTAGAAAACAGAATAAAAGAAACTTTATTGAGTGGCCAAATCAGTTTGGTGTCACACAGATGAGAGTGTGGCATCCTTTAAATCTGATTGGTATAGCTTTTATTTTTCCTCTCAACATTTTATTTTTTAGGTTTTGAAATACAAATTGAAATATGTTTTTGTTGAGGGTTTTGCTCCTCTACACTTAGCCTGTGATGAGGAGTAGAAGAAGCAAAACTGCTGGGGTCCCAAGGAGCAAGCATTTACATTGTGAATAAAGAAGAAAAGACACCCCTTCAAGTGGCCAAAGGTGGCCTGGGTTTAATACTCAAGAGAATGGTAGAAGGTTAAGCAGCTTGGACTTTTTCTTTGTTTACATGCATTATGGTTGTCCTCAATGTCCTGGAAACAAATGTCTTGTGGTATAGCTTTTTGAATGCTGGAAGTGACAGCAGCATGGAGGGTGTGTGGTCATGACATAGTTAAGCCCAGTGGCAACCTCTTTACTCTCTGCATGCCCATCTGAAGCTGCATACACCTAAGAGAAAATTACTCATTTTAATCCCAAAAGTGTAGCTGAATTTCTCTGCCAGGGCCCCTAAATATTACAAGGAAGCAGTTGGTACTACTTTGCAGGAAAAATGCTCATAAAATAAGGGCATAAACAAATAGGTATAATTTTATAAAATTATGAAATTTAATCACCATTCAGGATAATTGGGATATAAATATCACATCACTTTCCTAAAAAGAGGGAGGAGTAAGGCTGACCACTTCATATACATGAAGTACAGAGCACATGTTGGTGATGATTACAGCACATACCATATACTGAGAATCTATATAATGCTATACCCTATGTTAAATACTTTATGTAGATTATCTCTGTTAATCCTCACTATATATCTTCTAGGAGTATTATTCCCTTTATTATAATCAAGAATTAGGATTATAGTATTAATTTTTAAAAGCCATACACTTATTTTGGGTAAAATGGCTAGCTATCCACCAAAAATTTGTATTTCCTTTTCTAAATTATAGGTGTGCAGCAGAGAAGCAGCTGAGCAACCAGAGATTATGTTTCTTAGTCCCCTTTTAATGCAAATGGGTCTGTGTAACTGATTCACAGCAATGCATAAAGGTGATTGTGTTGCTTTCAGGTCAAGATATTTCATAAGCTACTGGGCTTACCCTGCCCACCAAATGAATAAAGTGGACTTTGAGGCTGTAGTAGAGGAAGATGGAGCTATAAGAAGGTAGGGGCCTGGGTCTCTGAATCAATTTGTGGAGGATAGCTGCACTGCATTTCTATTGTGTTAAGCCATTGAAATTCAGTGACTTGTTGCCATAGTGTATATCTAACTAATATAATCAATAAATGGTAAAATAGGGAATGAATGTAGGTTTGTCTGATACTGTGACCCATGTTGGCCCTTATATGTCCTCTAATCGTTCACTCTAATAATATGGCTTCTCTAAGTATAGAATTGGCATATGATCCTACAATCCCCAAAATAGGAATATTCTCAGAAGAAATGTAGGGTTGTGAAAAAAAATATGCACACCATTGTTCATTGTGGCATTTTTCACAATTGCCAAAAGTTGGAAGCAACCCAAGTGTCCATCAATGGATAAATGGATAACGAAAGTGTGGTATATACATACAATTATTCAGCCATAAGAAGGAATGAAATATTGATACATGTGACAACACGGATGAATCTCAAAGCCTTATGTTAAGCTAAGTAAGCCAGTCTCTAAAGGACAGATATTACATGATCTCCCTAATATGAACTAAGGATATTGAGCAGACTCACAAAGGTAGAGTCTGGAAGATCAGTTACCAGGAAATAGAAAGAGAGTAGAGAGTGGTGAGCTGATGCTCAATCTGGGCAGAATCTACAATAAGGTGGATGACAGTGGCTTGGCAGTGGTCGGGAGTGCTGGTGGTGTAGTGATGTGAGTGGGGTCAACAGTGCTGGAGTGTGCGTGTACATGAGGTTTGGGGAGTGGGTTGGGCTATCCATGGAGCTGGGAGAAGGGCTGAGGAAGGAACAGGTAAGAACTCTGGGGAGGTTGAGGATTGTGGTCGAGAACACAATTGTGGGAGTGTTCTTTTGACAACTATGGCAGGGGAAGGTCACAGGTGCTAGATGTCAGTCATGAGATGTGTAGTAAAGGGTGCACCTGGGGCATGCCTCCATGGAATATGAATATGTTTGTGTGAACATAGGGTGTTATCTCAGTGGGTGGAAATCCACACAATAACCAACAAAATATTAAATTCTTATCCTGGGGAGCCCAGCTACATTCTCTGATAGAGTGGCAAGAATCTCTAGAGTACTGAGGTAATGCCTAATAAAAGTAAACAGACCAATATGCCAAGCACTTCATATTAATGCTTGTACTTATGAACCTTATTCTTGTAAAATTAAAACTTAGCCTAATAATATCTATTGTCTAAGTGTTACCTCCTAAAAACCTCCTTGTTACTCAAAGGTGGCCTCTTGCTAAGGCAAACTCAGCTTATAAACTCACTACCTTATCCCCCTCAGAGGACATGACTCCACGGTATGAGCCTCCCTGGCACCAAGGGATTATTACCAAGCACCAACTAGTGATGAATTTGGGAAAAAACCTAGACCAAAAAGGGGAAATACCAAATACAAATGAGTTTTTATGAGTAAGAGATTTAAAAGTGTGTCAGGAGGTCATTCCATAGGTTATGCTTATGCACGTCTCAGGAGGATATCACTGACTGCCACAGTAAACAGTGCCTCAAGCAGGGGGGCTCTTGAGGACTCTAGAGACATCCAGACACTATAGGCAAGGCACACAACCCCATGAATCAGCACACTGTCAGTTGGGTCTTACCTTGGAATGTATGATACCCAATTTCCCAATGTAACAGAGTTAGGTTCATTTATAATTTCCCTACACATGATTTTTTCTAGCCCTTTTATTTGAACTTATAACTAGCACTACACCTATTAAATATGTGTCCCAAAGACTTAGGTCTTTGATCTGTTCATATGCCAGTTGAGCCCTGAATATCAGAAGAGTTGGACCAACACCTGCTCTCCAGTTCATCAGACTCACCCAGCACAACTAACAAAATGAAGATGGTGGACAACCCCCATCCCAAAAATACAAAGAGTATCTATAACTTCAAGCAAACCAGACCCCTTCCATCCAACCCATAAGATATAAGCCCCCTCTCAATCTGAAGCAAAGTGGGCATCACCAGCCCCAAATCGTCAAGATTGAGGAATGAACAAACATAAGAGGGGGGGGGTGCAACCATGGATCAAAATATACTTATTATTATTATTTTAATAGAAGAACTTGTCACATTGATATAAAGATAGTGGGTGAAATTTGAAAAGTAACAAGATATTCAAACAGTCTCAAATATGTCCTCACAAAATACTCAAATAACCATACCACCTTTCCCCAAACTTTCTTAGTGTCTGTAGTGTCACAGCTGGATTTGAGTTTTAGCTAGGACCCTTTCCTTATGGAATGATGGGTATTAAACAGACAAAGCCTTGGTGGTGTAGTCTGGTATTTAGTATTTGGGGGAATCCAGAGGCACAGAACCTGAGAAGAAATGGTAGGGGCTGTCAGTAAAAGGAAAAATGGAAAGGGAAAAGCTAGGCCCTTCCAAGGCAGGCATTAATCTAAGGTGGGGGATTAATCCAGGCAGAGGGAGTTGGAAGTGAAGAATAGAGGGAGAGGGAAAAGAAGCACTAAATACTAAGAAAGTTCTGGTTTCAGTAAATCTGTATTATTAAATGGCAGAAGTATGAAAAACAAAACATGAAAGCATGAAATGAGGCATGAATGTACATGCTAACCATAGAACTGGAGTCCTGGCATGTTCTCCACAGACATCACAGAATTGGAGGTCAGAACAGCTATATGTATCTAAGAATAAAGACAGAATGGATCCCAGAAAGGGTGATTGCCCTTATTACACAGCTAATCTTTGCTCAGTATTTGCCAAAAAGCTGATAAAGACCATCAAACAATAGTGAATGAAAGTCCAGTATGGACTTTAGAGTCAGATAAACTAGATCCCAACTCCAAGGATTGCCACTTACTAATTCAGTGACTGACCTTGGCAAGTTACTTAACCTCTCTGTATATATATCTATATTTATTTTTCTCTGAAAACCCATTTACCTTCCCAGTGGACATTTTTGGCTCTTCTAAAGTCATAAAAAGTCCATGGCTTCTTAAACACAATCCAGAAATCTTGGGAAAAGCAATCAGTTATCAGTTCAACTGAGATTCTCGTTGTCTTAATTTGCCAAAGATCGACTGATGCAAGTACCAGAAATGGCTTGGCTTTTATAATGGGGATTTTATTTAAGGAAAGGGCTTACAGTTCCAAGACCATGAACTGTCCAAATTAAAGCACCATTAGAGATGCTTTCTCACCAAAGTCAGCTACTGGTGATCCTGGTGTCCTGCCAAGTGGTGAAGATGGCAGCCATCTGTGCCAAGGTCCCTGTTTTTCCCTCCAGAATCTACTGTCTCCTGGAGCTCAGCTGTTGGCAACCAGGCATAAGGTTTGTCTCTTTCCAGACCTCCTTTCTCAGTCTTGGCTGCTCCGATTTCTTCTCAAGTTCAGCTGTGGGCTATCAGGCATATGGCAGTTCTCCTCAGCTTTGAGCTGCTCCATAAGCTCAGCCTCTTGGGGGCTTTGTGCACAACCTTTGGCTGCTAGTGATCCTCAAGTCCTGTCTCACATGGCAGGGTCAAAAATTGCAGCTTCCTTTCTCTGTGTATCTTTTCCTTTATGTCTCTGTTTATCTAAGGTCCAGCAAGAGGTGGAAACCCAACCTATATCATGCTTCACTGATATATTCCAATCAAAGGGCCCCATACCCATAGGAATGCATTAGTTCAAAAACATATTCTTTTTCTTTTTGAGATTCATAAAAGAACTTCAAACTGTCATGCTCATCATCTAAGTCTCTTTACTATATTCATAGTGCCAATTCCTTCCATGCTAAGTTTAGCTATTGGTACTTTCGATGCCATTCCCAATGCCACTGAACTTGAGGTTCAGTCTATAGACATATGGCCCCATCAAAGGTACAGATGCAACAGCCCCATCAGGCTCTGCCAGTGCCTGTTATATGGGAGAACAGAGGAGACTTAATGCACAGAAATTGCCATTGCACTGAGCAGTGTTCTTAGTTTCCTCACCTAGGACCAGTGGGAATGTAGAATGGTGCAGCCACAGTGGAGAACAGTTTGGCAGTCCCTCAGGAAGCTAAGTATAAGATTACCATATGATCTGGCAATCCCGCAACTAGGTGTATACCCAGTACAACTGAAAGCAGGGACATGAACAGATATATGCCCACCAATGTACATATTGGCATTATTCACAATTGCCAAAAGATTGAAGCAACCCAGGTGACCAAGAAATGGGTAAACAAAATTTGGTATAAACATATGATGGGATATTATTAAGCTGTAAGAAAGAATGAAGTTTTACACATGTGGCAACATAGATGAATCTCTAGGCCCTTATGTTGAGTGAAATAAGCCTGACACAAAATGACAAATATTGCATGATCTCACTGATATGAACTAAGGATAGTGAGCAGACTCATGGAAGTAAAGCCTAGAAGTTAGATTGCTAGAAGATAGAAAGGGAGTAGAGATTGGTGAGCCAATGCTTAATCTGTGCAGAAATTATAATTTAGTTTATTGTAATGGTTATGGAAAGGACAGAGGTGTTGGGTGCACAGTGATGTGAGTGTAATTAATAGCACTGAAGTGTGAGTGTGAATGTGATTGAAAGGGGAAGTTTTGGCCTGTCCATGAGGCTAAAAGGAAAGCTAGAGGATAAAATGGGTGACTATATAACTCAGTGAATTCTGGGGTGGCTGAGGATTGTAGTTAAGAATACAAATGTGTGAATGTTTTTTTAGGATCTACAACAAAGGTACAACACTAGTACAGGGGTGATAGGTGGGGAAAAATGCACCTAAAGCATACTTCTATGGGATATGAATATACTGGTGTTATTATAGGTATGTTTTCTCAATAGACAGAGGCCCACAGAGCAGGTAACACAATATTAAACTTCCATCCTTGGGAAGCCCTGCTACTTTCTCAAATAAAATGACAAAGATCTCTGAAATACATAAGCTGTGCCTAAGAAAAGAAATAGGTCTATATGCCAAGTCCTCGATCTTAATGATTATATGTATGAATCTTATTCCTGTAAAAATTAAACTTTGCCAAATTATAATTAATGCTCGAGAGTTACCTCCTGAAAACCTCCTTGTTACTCAAATGTGGCCTCTTTCTAAGACAAACTCTGCAAATAAACCCACTATCTTTCCCCTGAAGTGGGACATGACTCCCAGGGATAAGACTCCCTGGTACTTAGGGATTATCAAGTATTAATGGTGATGTATTTAGAACAAGACCTTGACCAAAAGGGAGAAACAATAAATAAAAGAGTTTTTATGGCTAAGAGATATTTCAAAGTGAGTCAGGCGGTCACTCCAGAAGTTAGGTTATGCAGGTCTCAAACAGATTTCACTAACTGCCACTGTAAACAAAGCCTCAAACAAGAGTACTCCTGAGGGCTCTTGGAACATCTGGACACCATAGGCAAGGCCACAACATCATGAAATCAACACCCCTTTGGCAGGCCCTATCTGAGAATATATGATAATCTTTTCCCCCAATATAACATATTTATAGTCTTTTATAATTCCGCTAATCAGGGTTCTACTGCTTTTATTTGAACCTATAATTTAAAATGTAACTGTTAGGTATATTTCACAGAGACATAAATCTTTGGACTGTTCAAATCCCAGTTGAGCCTTTGAATCCCAGCAAAAGAGCAGACAACTCATACTCTCCGGTTCTTTGGGCTTGCCCTGGACAACCAGCAAAACGATGATGATGGACAAGTCCCATCCCTCAAAATGGACCATGTTTGTAGCTGCGAACAGTAAAATCCCTTCCATCTTCCCTGTGGTATCTGGATCCCCTCTCAGCCTGGAGCTGCCAGATCAGACGTAGTCCTGGGTCCCTCAGGACTGGGGAATGAACAATGGTAGGGGGATGCATGGCTGTGGGCCAGAGTAGATTAGTTGTTATCTTGGATGTTATCTTATATTGGTGGTTGTCAGGGGTTCAGAAGGGGGTTGGGGGATGGATGGGTAGAACAGTGCATATTTGCACTGGTGAGATTATTCTGTATAATACTGCATTGAGGGATGCATGACATTATGCATTTGTCAAGGCCTATGGAACTTTATAGTACAAAGTGTAAACCATAATGTAAACTGCAGACTTTGGTTAGTAGCAATGCTTCAATATTGGTTTCATCAACTATAACAAATGTTATCACACTAATCTAAGATGTCAGTAATAGTACTATGTGTGAGGAGGTGGGAGTGGGGCTGGGTTATATGGGAAATCCCTATACTTCAGTGTTATTTTTCTTTAAATGTAAATCTAAAAATTTTCTAAAAATAAAGTAAAAAAAATAGCTCTCAAACAAGAATTCTCCATTTTATCAATTCAATTTCAAAGAGAAAAATTAGCAATTTATTTTACTGAGATATAAAAATATACTCAGGAATGCTTACTAAAAAGAGATGAGAAGTGATTTTAAGAAGTGAAAATAAAAATCAAATCAAAGATAAGTTTCTGAGGACTCCAATAAATAATAAAGTAAATGAAACAGAAAAACGAATCCAATCATACAGTAGACATTTAGCTCATATTATCATTTTATTTTATCTCAGTTTGCATATTAAATCATTGGATATAAAGTTCTTAAGGTCTATAGATGAAACATAAGTCTGTGAAATTTATTTTCTTAGACTATAAACAAGCTACTGTGATGCCTAACCCATGTAAAGCAAATATCATAGAGCTTTGGATACTCTACAGTACTCCCAAAGTAACTTGCTCAAGGTCATATCCAGACATTTTATCAGAGAATCAGTGTGCATAAACATGTTGGTCATGTGCTATGTCACTTTATGTTTATAGCAGCATTAAGTCAAATTTGATATGAAATTTATCACTCAGTTTTCCAAAGTTCTTCAACCTCATCACTTAATCTGTAGTTTGCTGAGAAAAATAAGGTAGAGTACACAAGGGAAGGACATATTTTTC
The DNA here is from genome assembly GCA_004027955.1 of Chaetophractus vellerosus. Lineage (NCBI taxonomy): Eukaryota > Metazoa > Chordata > Mammalia > Cingulata > Chlamyphoridae > Chaetophractus > Chaetophractus vellerosus. The sequence goes on along the minus strand of PVKH010010863.1, from coordinate 2,833 downwards.
CTAAGGGTGAGTACCTGGAATGATGTTTACAGATAGAATTAGGCTTTCATATGATGACCAACTTTTGTAAATTATCGTCTGGTGAAAGAAACATTTCTTTGTAAATTTTTAATTTACTATTTATATATTAAAAGCTAAGTAGAGTAGCCAGTTATAAATTGTTATTGGAAGTAGTTTCAAAGTAGAATACTGTGATGCAATCATGGGCCTTGTGATCTTTTATTTTAATGGAAAACTAGAACCATTTACAGAACTTTGAAGCACTGAAAATATTTCTATATAACTAAAACTTTATTTTCACATTTATTGTATCAGTATCACATATTTAACCTGCAATAATTGAGTACATGTGTCAGACAATCTAAAATTACTGGCATCTGCTAGACAATGCCCATGTCTTATAGGCTCTTATGACATGGAAGGAAGATTAAAAAAGTCCTGTAATCAACATTTTCTATAAATAAAGCAATTAAAGAAATGCACTAAGGAAAATAAGTCTTTAAATTAGATTGAAAGAATTTAAATTAAAAAAATGAAGACAGGACAGGAGTACTTGGAAAACTAATTAAATACAAAAAAAGAATACTTTCTAATTATAAGTAAACAAGGACAAAGAAAGTAGCACAACTCACAAAATTGGAACTAACTGGGATTAGCTGGGAAGGCTTTCTGATTGGATAAGTATTGAATTGGGTTTAGAAAAGACAAAGGATTGGCAAACAAATTAAGAGAAATTCCAGGCAGTTAGAATGGTAAATGAAATGAATGTAGGGTGTGGCCCAGGGCAATTTAAATTCTGTCTGTAGTTACATTTGATCCAGTGAGAAAAGGACTTTGAACAATATGCAAAACACAGAAAACTTTCCGTGAAAAAGCATGTCTGGTATAGTAATTAAGAAAAGTTAGAAGGAGGAATCTCTGTTACCCTGGAATAGAAAGAGTTTCTGTGTGTGTTGTATAATGATGATAACAATCCCCAAAATGTCTGATGATTTCTTTTTCTTCAGTGCACAGTTAGCCTGATAAAAGGCCATAGGTCTTTCTGGGGAAGGCTGGAAAGAAGATTAACAGTATGAATTTTGGGGAGTGTAGCAGGGTCCTTCTCCTAGGGGACACAGCCTTCCTTTCATTGTCTCAAGTCTGGATATTGATTAAGGGGCCATGACTCTTTGTTTTTGTAATTCAAAGTAGACATTGGCTCACTTGACCTAGTTCTCTTCTACTTTACAGATCAAGTAAGAATTTGGTAGACTGCCCATCCATTTTACTTCTAGGTACCCCATGATCTACTGGCTTCTCCATAGTTCTGTGTGAGTCAGACTATTGTTACTGCTTTGAGTCTGCTGTCCCTCATGGTTGTCATACCTGCCTTGTCATTGGTGAATAAGTACTGCTGTAGCCCGATTCCTCTAGGTTCTTGGCTATGTTACGTAAAAGAATTTAAGAACATGCTCATTTAGTTAGGCCAGTAGTTTATTGAGGAAATGGGAAAAGAGAAGAGAAATGGGAGAAAATAACAGATTACACATCCCCAAATATAGGTGGAGGCTGCTCCAGGCAGAGGAAGAGTGCTTTGGCTTGGTGCTTACTTTTTAAGCTAGTAATTATTCTTCCCCTTGATAATGTTCAGGGGAGGGGTCCCAGCTGTTTGCTTTTCTGATTGATTATCCCACCCATTAGTTCTCCAGAGGACCCAATGATAAGGCCCCTGAAGGATATCTGGGACTTTCCATTGACCTCGTTCCAACTGGAGTTCTCATGGCTGGGTTCTTCCAGCAGATTTCTGATGGGGTCTTTCCCTCAGATGGTTTCCAGGTGGGGTTCCATGGACACGTACTTCATGGCCATGTTTTTTTGTCAGGTTTTAGAATCATCTTCCCATTCCCTAAACTAGCCTGCCTCACTGCTACTTGGTTTCTGCCAACCTGGGATCTGATGATCCCGATTATGTTTAAGCATCCAAGTTCAGTAACAGCAGTTCCCCCAGAATATCTGACCTACAGAGAAGAGCAACCATAGAGCTCTTCAGGGATGACAGAGTTAGTCTCACAAATTTATTCTTCACAGTTCTGGTAAAAGGTTCTCTGGACTTTCCTGGGTTGGGTGAGCGAATTGTACATGATAAATATACTCTAACATGCCAATCTCTCTAAGCTTTTGGATACTGTCATCTACATAATACCATGGTAGTTCTGGCATTTTGATTTCAGGCAATGTAGTCTACCTTTTGATACATTTTTTCAGCCATGAACAAACTGTTAGAGCCCTTTCTAACCCCTTTAGCTACAACATTGAATACTGAATCTCGACTTAGTAGGCCCATATCAATAAATTCAGCCTCATCTAACTTCATATTCCCTCCATTATTATCACACCCTTTATATCCATTCCTACACATATGCCCCAATTTTTGTTTATATAAATTGGAAAATGCAAGCAGTTCTTTTTGGAGTGTAGCATGCTTCTTTATAGGTCACACTTTGTACCTCACCTTTGGGGACCTGCTGGGTCTTCAGTCTAGTTATAGGTCTGTATGAAAAGAGGGGTGGTAGGGGTGGATCATGAGAAGAATTAGAAGTGTCTTACAAGCCAACTATGTCAAAGCATTCCATTGCAGTTTCATGTGTTAAAGCAAGATTAATCTCTTCAGACAAGTGTGAAGGCTGTTTCCTCAGGAAAGGTGGTTACAGGTTTATCAGGCACAGCATGGTTAATCTCTTCAGGTGGAGATTGAGTGGCTGATTCTTCAGGGCAGATTGGAGATTAGGTGGCTGTTTCCTCAGTGAAGACCATTACAGATTTTTCTGCCAAATACTCAGAAGAATGTAGGATT
>PVKH010010862.1:0-18027 GCA_004027955.1 Chaetophractus vellerosus | reverse complement strand
CTTAATCATAAGTTGGAACAACTCATTCTCTTTTTAGAATAAAGCCCCAGATCCTTGCCATAGCCCACAAGCTCCTGGATGATCAGGCTCCTGCCTGTTTCTCGGACTCCCTGACTTACTGTCCTTCTTACTCACTGGACGCCAGACACATTGGCTAATATCAGATATTCAAATGCACCTAGCTCAGGGCCTTTGCACATGCTGTGCCTTCTGCCTACATCAGACCCTTCCCCCCATTTTTACCTAATGCCAACAGTCTTATTTACCTAATTCCTACTCAACCTTCAGGTCTTTAGCTCAAAAATCTTCCCTCTACATCACACCCTTGTTGAAACTCTCATAGTAAGTACCCTGCTATTTTTTTCTTCATAGCACTGACCACAGGATGCCATTAAATTAATAGTTTGATAGCAGCCCCCTCCCTCAACTAGAAATCTAAGCTGCATGAGTAAAGAGCCATGTCTCTTGTTGGATAAACAAATAAATGAACAATTCTAAGAGATAAATACCATGATCCTCATTTTCTAGATGAAAGGATTAAGGTTCAAAGATTGTCACTCTCTCCCCCAAGTCCTCAGTTATAAGGTGGTGGGCGAGGGATTCACTTCTGTATTTTTGGCTTCAAAGCCTGTATCCTCTCTATCCCATTGGTGTATGTTCCATCTATCTCATATAAAGCAAATATGCAGTCCTCTGCACTTTATATGCATCTCACATAGACTTCAAAAGAACCCAAAGGTGAGTACTATTCTAATTACTGCTTTACAAATGAGAAGACTGTGGCTCAGAGAGTTGAAAGATGCCCAGGGAAACCCACCCAGGAAGTGAGGGGGTTGTAATCTGAACCCAGAAGGTCTCTCTTCTAGCTTGGCCCTATATTCTCCGGCTTTATTCGTCACCTTTGAGCATGGCCCAGTATGCCGCATGCTCTTAGGGCGTGCTCTCCCCTCATTCCCTGCCCTTCCCTTCTTCTGCTCTGTAGTCCCAAGGCTGACAAAGTACTTTCTCTAGTATCCCTTAAATGGCTTCTGGTTGTATTCAGCCAATGGGAGAGGGTAACAGGAAATAGGAGGGTGAGAAGAAGAGAAAGTCTAGGGTATTTCTCCTCCCCTCTCTGCTTTGGGTGGTGTCCCAGGCACTGGTTGTATCTTCTTGTTTCATCTCTGAATAGCCACCCTCTGTGGCTCCAGCAGGTTGCCCCTACTCATGATCTGGTGGGCCTTCCTGTTGTTTCTGATTTGCGGATTGCATCACTGTTCTCTTATTTGGCCTTTCAGCTCATCTGATACCTTTGTAACAAGTTCCCCATGCATTAAATTCCCTCTGCTGAACCACCTGGCATTCTGGCATAAGCACCAGTTGTTGCTGTCAGAGTACCTGCTTGGCTTTCCCACTTCTTATCTTCTTAAACCTGGATTAAGGCATTGTGTTGGGTAAGAGATCTACAGACCGTACAGCCACCAGTGGTGTTTGGCTGTGAGCAAGAAGCCGTGACAAAAACCCTCTTGGGATTGTTTCATTTCCTTTTTACACCCCTAGGCTACCTTTAGGATATGGAAGTTATAAGGTGCTAGATGGTACCCTAGTGACATTGAAAGATTAATGCAGATTCCAGAGGTGCTAAATGTTCAACTGGGGGTTGGCTAATTAATAAGGAGAATCTACCTCATCAGCAAGGATCATGTTAATTATAGTGGAAAATGTAAGAGTGTATGGAAGTTCCACAAATAGACCTGCTTTCAGCACCAGGGTCCTGTACTTCCTGAGTTTGCTCTTCTAGCTTTACATCATTCTGCCATGATGCCTGAAATTAGGAGGAGGCAGGGCCAAGAGGCAGTCTAATCTGCCACCAGTAGTTCCTGTCCCGTTTCTCCAATCCAGAAACACACCCCCTGCTACCGTGGGATCGTCTGAAGTAGCAAGAATATCGCTCTTCCAGAAGTGAGGCCAGATGAAAAAAAAACATACCCCTTCTCTCTAGAGTAAAGTAAGAAACGAAAAATGGCAAAATGAACCTCGTCTTAGTATTCTAACATTCAGTGTGCGATCACAAGAATTTAGCATAATAATCGGATTCATGACACAATGGCTCCAACTGCTTACTGAAAGTTTTTGGTAAAAAAGTATAAAAATTTGTTTCCACCCCCTCCCCCACATTAAGTTCATTTAAAACAATTTCTGTAATGTAGAAAGGGAATAAATAAAGTGTGACTGAATGCTTTTCTCTAGCTGGGGTATCATCCCTGATGTTATCAATTTTAATAACTACTTAAATATGTCAAGATCTATTTAAGTTCAGACAAGCACAACTAACATTCAAGTCAGTTCTTTAGAACTAGAATGACTGGATTTGGGTGATACTTAGTAAATTTGGGCTTATGTTTTTTTCTGAGCAAATGAACTGAAATAATTATAAAATTGAAACATTTTATAATGTGACACCACTGAATTTAATTGTATGAAATTTACAGTGTAGAAAATGTAATCATTTTATTCAGCAGGCCATGGTGTAATTAAGACTATTCTTCTCAGATATCTTGTATTTATGATTTTCCTCTTCCACCTGGATGAGATGCCTCAAATTCAAAATTATACATCAATTAGTTATATTCTCAGGATCTTATTTTTAAGAAGCCTGTTTTCTGATATTATGTATATCCATGAGTTTATTATCCCCCGGGATTCTTTATAATCAGAAGAATGTAGACATAGAATCAGGGACACCGATAGTTCTTTGGACTTTCTCCATTTCATTCAGGGAAGGGACCACACATGATGAACCACAATTCAATAATAAAGTAATGTTGCAGCACATAGTTTGTGATGTGCAGTAAAGATCCTTTTAAATTCCCATCAGAGCACACACCATGAACTGTGCTAATGGATGTAACACATTTTACAAAATCTGCATGTGTGCGGATTTTCCGTCCTGTTTTAAGTGGGGCAGTGTATATAAATAATAGATATTAGCAATTAAGCATCCATTCCTATGCACTCATTTATATATTTGAAAATAAATTAACCACAAACTACATAAAAGTGGATGCAATCTTCTCTTTTCCCTTCTGTTTTCCCTGCTGTTCCTGAAAGATATTTCTGTATTTATCTCAGTACGAACAATGACCCCAGCTCTCAATTTCTGCATTCTTAAATTAATTACTATCAAAAATTCTCTAAAATAAAATGAGTCTGACTTAACTCTTGATTTCCTTGATGTGATGCTTAGGAATATGAGAGTTTCTTACCACCTTTTGTGAGTTTTAGTCTGGGTTTTTTTACTGTCTCTTTCATCCAGATTCTTCAAAAGCTCTAACTTCAATGGGGGCATTTCTCAGAATGGGGCAAAGGGCAGATGGACTGTTACCTCTGTTGTCAGTTTAACACCTGAATTTCCCAAATTGTACTGGCTTTTAGTCCAGGAATTAAGAAAAACAGCCCACTTCAATGATCCTAGTGAATATCTTTGGCTCTTTTGAGCAAAGAGTAATCTTTTATTTCTCTGCACGAGTATTAGTTGCCATTTTAATGGAGTAGTTATTCAGCTCTTCTCTGAGAAAGCAGGGGTTCAAATATCATGTACCTGGGTTGGCCCTTTCTGTTCTCCCAGGACCCTTGACAGGACAGATCAGAGTAGTTCTGGAGGGGCACTGAGGTTTACTGCATGGAAGCATACAATGGCAGCTCCTAATTCTAGGATTATTAGCCTGATACTCACCACAGGCAAGATTCATACATCCCTGATACAGTCCTATAAAATACTCTAGCATCAAAGTGCCCCTGTCTGAACTCTCCTGTTATCTGTTTCCTTGATTGGCTTCAACCCCTACCAAATCCAGCAGCTTGGGCATCATCCTCATTTCGAGGCTATAACCTGGCAGTTTATGGGCCACAGTTGGCCCAAAGATGTGTGTAGTTTGGAGTGTCTGAGGCTTCAGAAAAGAAACTGAATTAGTTGTCAACACTTGAAAATCTGGAGATTTCACACAACACTCCAGGTCTGGCTGTTCTCGGAAAACCTGAAGAACTAGCAACTCTGGGCCTATGTTTACTTCTGGCAACAGTCAACTGGAGCTGAATGGAGACGGTGACCTTTAGATGAGACATGTACTCTCTGGCTTGCCACGTCCCCATTGTTAACTCCCAGCTCACTTCATTAGTCACATTATCTCCTGGCAACTGCAGGCAACTGTGTATGTAGCTTCTGGTCTAAAGCATCCATGACGACATTTGCACAAGATACCCCATAGAGAACGTGTGTTAGAAATCTTCTCTCCCCCTATGTTCCCAAGGCTCAAATTATGCACCTGCTATGTGCTGAGTTATGTTGTATAATATGTGTAATATGCTTTACACATATTATTTCACTTAAGTCTCAAAACACCCCATGGCGTGTTACTAGCCCCATTTTATAACCTAGAGACTGATATTCCGAGATAGTAAATAAATTGTCAAGCTTTATACAGTTACTTAGCTGCAGAGCCAGGACAGGAGTTAAACCTATGTGATTCCAAAGTTTACTTTAAAATTACTGTTTTTTTATTTTCAAAAAGTGAAAATGAACTTAAATACAAACCAGAAACTCTACCCTGTTACATTTTCCTCTGAAAAACTCCAGACTTTCTTGAAGTGTAAATGTAGATACTGAACACTGCAAAATTCTTGAATGGTTTATGTCTCCTGTAAAGGTCACTGCAAAGTTAGCCTGAATGCAATTCCATATGTCCTGGTGAGGAGTCCATGACTTTGAAATTGACTATGTTGACAATTTAGCACCAAATCAATTTGAAACTGGCATTGCAAATGGAACGTGCCTTTTTTTGTTATATGCAGGCATGGTTTGGTCTAGGTTTGCACTGATCAGAATGCTTCGGAAGTGATATTTCCTAGGGGAACCAACCCGTTTTCATAGGTTGTTGATGTAGATATCTAGAGTCTATATTTATGTTTCCAGCATTTTTGTACCATTCCACTCTGCCTTCTTCTACTCTCTGCCTAAAGTTACAGGCCGAAGACTCCCTGATCCAAGAAGGGAAAGATGTTTGCCCTTTTTTCCTTTTTCACTTCATAGCTCCACAGCAAGAATGATCACATCCTGCCCCAGCTATTTAAAACATTTTGCCTCGATTCCCAGCTTTGAGAGCAAACAATCTGCCAAGCAACCCATAATTGCAAAGTGACCTTGACATGTGTCATTCACCAGGGTTTCAAATCAGTCTTCCTGTTTAATATTCATAAAGACTTTTTTTCCTAACAGCATATGTGATGATTTTACATAGGCTGGGGGTTGGGGAGCTTTATTTAGAGATGGGTTGAATTTTGAGAAACATACCATCGGTGTCTCTCTGATGAACTGAAGTATCGGTTTGGAGGTAGGAAAATTTCGTTTGGCATTCTTCAAGGGAGGACAGTGATGTGCTGGATTCTGACAGTTTTTTCTCATTGGGGGTTTCCTTGGCTGGTCCATCTGTGATATTGAATTCGGATACTGAATTTATAATGATAGCATTAATGGGTTTCTCGTCTGCATGCTTTCCATTTGTAAGTTGCGTATCTAGACAAAAAAGAAAACACACACAGACCCACTATAGTTTACATGACCTAGTGATCCTGAGAATGGACATTTGCAGAAAATTTCACATTCCAGACTTTTGAAAGAATGAAACATTATTAAAAAGACTTTTAAAAGAATGAAACATTATTAAAAAGAATGAAACGTTATTAAGCAGGATAATTTTAAATGAAAATATAAATAAGATCAAAACAGTGCAACAACTGTAAAATTTTGTGCATGTTACAAATTTCGCTTATATTTACCTGTAACACTTATTTCCAGTGTGGTTTTCTTTTTTTGTTTGTTTGTTTGTTTTTGGTGCTGGGTGGGGAAATCAAGGAATTTGTTCACTCGGCTCAACAAAATCTCTTAGGATGTTGTCAGACTACTGTCATTGTATATTGTGGATCTTAGAAAGAGTAAAAGGGTCTGACATGCTGGGTACTGCTGAGTAATTTATGTGACCTCATTCAATTTCCTTTATTTCTTTTGTTTCCATAGATTAGTTTCCTCTTCTGTGTGAGAAAAGTGGAACTAGATGAATAGTCTGTAAGCTTGGTTCTACTTCTGCCCTCAAAGGCTCTTAAGTTGCTACCTCTTTCTCTGCCTTGGAATCTATTCAAGTGAAGACCTCTCTGGCTTTGGGGTACGCCATTTGGGAACACACTATTTCCATGTGACATGCTGACACATTTGTTAGAGGTGCTTAGGGACCTTCTGAGAAAGCCCTTGACTGAGACTCTTGTCTGGAAGGGCATAGAGAGGGCTGTGAAAGCCCAAGCACCTCATATATCTCAGAGGTCATGTGCTGGTTCAGTCATGCCCACATAATAATTAAGGGTCTGTTATGTAAGAAACACCAGGCTGGGCACTGGGGTACAATGGGACTAACAGAGGCATGGTCCCTGGCCTTTAGGAACATCAAATAAATAAGCAAAGAAATAACTGCTAAAATTATACTATTGATGAGTGTATTAAAAAGACACATCCTATGAAATCATGTTAGGGAAAGAACCAGACTAGGGAGTAGGGTAGATAATTTATAACTGATCAACCCATTAATCAGAGTCCTAAGATTGAGAAATGAGTCAAGAGAAGAAGATATTCTCACTATGCAGCCAGACTGATTCCCGGGGACATCTTTGGATCTTAACAAGCAACAGATCTGGTGATATGGCAGCACTATTGGGTGAAGATGGATTCTGGAGAATTGCATTCCCACTGCTTACCTAATGTCTGGTTGATTGAATAATGATAACTGAGTGGCTAAAATAAAGAATAAAATATACAACCTGGTTTGATTTTGCTGTGCCTATGCAGCTCAGTGCAAGAAATATATTCTTTGCCAAGTCCATCATCATTGTCCTTTCAAGAGTTGCTTCTTAGTTTGGAGCAGATGAAAATCTCTGCTTGAATAATTCAAATTATTCAAGGCATTATTGCCTTTATTGATATTTTGGGCCAGAAAATTCTTTGTTGTGGAAAGCTACCCTGTGCATTCTATGAGATTTAACAGTGTCTCTGGCCTCTACTCACTAGAGGCTATTAGTATCCCCCAATCCCCCAGTTGTGACAGTCATTGCCAAATCTCTGTGGGGCAGAATCACCAAGGTAGAAAACCACTGCTTTAGATACACACACAGAATTGCATGGATTTTGCTTCAAGTTCTATGTTAACATTGATATACCTTATTTAACTGAAGCATCCCAACAACTCGAGCAGTAGATTTTGCTAGCTTCCTCAAATGGATGAGAAATGTCCGAATTGATATTGCCAGTTAGTAGATGAATGAGGGTGACTAAGGCTTGAAGAGTTTTTTTAGGTTAAGTTGCCCAAGGCCTCCCAGTTAGTAAATGACAGGATAGAATTCAAACCCAGGTTTGGTGGATTCCAAAAGCTTTGCTCTTCTCCTTTGTCTCTTTGACATTATACAACATTTTCTTGGATTTATTCCTAGCTTTTATCTCTGCCTCCTAGTGCTGACACTGCACGTCAGCAAAACCCTCTTCACCCTAAATCCCATCATGTGTCGCATACCCAAAATCAAGCCTTGCAAATAACCGAAATTTCCAGATGTGCCTTTCTTGGAGAAGTCTTTGTAAAGCAAGACTGCTTTCTTGCACACCCAGGAAATCCTGCCTGTTCGGTTATAGCTGCTTTATACCGTAAATTAAAGAGCAGCTCAGAAAGAGCTGATAGATAACGAAACCTTGATGAGTGTAGAGATTGCAGAAGCTATTTACTTACAGAATTAATTAACAATCAGTTCAAATTATCACACGTAGTCAGGCTGCATGTAATTCAAATTGCTTTTGCACAAAATAATTCAGTAACAAAAAAAAAGTTGGATAGAGGTTACTGGAATGTAAGAACATGCGGAGAATACGGTATACAGCCAAGTGGTATATGATTCTCTTTTTAATTTTGAGACAATTTTAAGTATAGCATTTTGAATGTAAGTGGTGTGCTACATTAAGCAACCATTTGGAGCACACTCTCTCTTGTACTGAGAGAGTTTTATGGAGAAGTTAAACTGCCATTCATAAAGTTATTTTAATTCTATATCTCTGTTTATATTTTTATTTTTTTCTCTTCCCCAGTGCGAACTATCTTGTTGCTCATTAGCACATCATCTGACATACACACATTTCAGAACCCAGTCTGTTCAACCCAGAATTCTGACATGTGAAGTGAGTCACAATCTTTGGGTGAATGCTACTGACATGTTCCATCTTTTATAGATGGAATGCTAACAATAATTTCCCCAGATTTTTTTCTTTGTGTGGTTCTTTGACATTGTACTCAAAGTATTATAAAGTAGCATAAGCTAAAAGGAGAAACCCATAAAAAGAGGTATCACATCTTCTGCAGACAAAGCTATTTTGGATTTAAATAAGGAACTTGTGAAACTATATTTGGGATGTTATAGATAGTTCTTGACATTAACTTAGAGGAAATTTTTTTCAACAGGAAAAATAAACCAAAATTAGGACAAAAATTAGAAGCCCAACTAGTTTTCTTAGAAAAAAAAATAAAGTGTATCCTGAAAGTCAGTGAAATAGAAAATTCATGTTTGGAATAGGAGTAATTGCAAGAACCAATGGGCATAAACAGACAAGACAGACAGTTAATTAATTTTTTAGTACCACTGAGCAAATGTTATTAATTTAATTCAATTAACATTTATAGAGTACCCACATGCAATAGATGAATCAATGTGATGGGAAGTATTAATTTATTTACTTTAAGTTATTCAGGGAACATTTTAATGATTTTCACTTTTGCTCACTAAATGGGCTTTGTAATTTTTGCATTCATGTATTCTCTATTTGAATTCATATCTCAAATTATGAATAAGTAGCATTTTTTATTCCCTGGCTTCTCTGATTCTGTTCTGATTCCCTAGTTTTCTGTTTGATTTTTCTTTCCTTTTATTTTCCTTTCTCTTTCTCTCCCATTTGTTTGTCTAATTATCTGACTGAACTATCCTGTCGCTATCATTGGCTCCTTTTTATCCTCCAACTCCAATATATTTATTCTTGAAGACTTGGTCCTCTTAGTTCCTTTCTTTGAAGATAGTATTTGCCCACACTCACAATTTAGTTGTGTTCTAGCTACTGGAAAACTGCCCCTTAATCTCCAGTGCAGCTGGACAGTCAGCCAGCAGAGCAGCAAGGTTTACTGAGCATAAACCGTGTGCCTGGCCCTGTGCTACGTGCTGGGGAATTCAGAGAAGAATAAGAAACAGCAATAGTCCTCAAGGGGCCCACAGTTGTCACAAATTGCAGTCTTGGACTTGTAACTGCATATTTTATTTGGGTTACCAGGTTACTAGCCAATTTCTTCCAATTATTATGTCTCTTTCTACCAGGCTCTTCATTCTTCTCCCCAAATGGGGTAACTTTAGGTATCCTTGGAGAATTTACAATTCAATTTCTTTTCATTGTTTTTATCATTTTTCCAGTTCCCTAGGCTTAAAAATAATTGTTCTCTTACACCATCCCTCCATCCAATCATTTACCAATTCCTATTTATTCTTCCTTCCAAGTATCTCCCAGGCCTAGCCCTGCTTATTCATTCCCACTGCTACCACACCAGTTTAATCTTCTGTGCCCATAACTCTGTACTGTTTCAGTGGTCGTCAGCCTCAACTAGGGTGACTTCTCTCTCCAAGCCATCTTATATACTATAATCAAAATGATGTTAACTAGATTACTCCCATAAAAAACAAAAAAAGTGCAAAACAAAACACACATTGCACACATGCAGAAAATATTGATGGCTATATATTACCGAATGTTTTCCTTTTCTCTTGTTTTCAATTAACCTATTGCCAAATTGCCTTTGGAAAGAGTAGCTTGTTGCTAAGTTTTTTTGTGAGTGGTAAAATTCAGAAACTGATAAGAAAATTTTTAGATAAGCTGTTAAGGTGGGGTGATTTCCATTTAATTCCAGAGGAAAACATTTAAAGTGAGTGTATATTTCAAATGTATAGAACATTTTAAGCTATAATGGTGAAATATATTTTCCCTTGGATTTGTACTCTAATATGGCTTAGAATTTAGTACTGTAATTATCCGTGGTTGAAATCAGATCAAGGTAAATCAGTGACATTTCAAGGTGTAAGTTACCAAACCATTAATAAATTATTATGATAAGTAAAAGTAGTTAAAGCGACATTGTAGAGAGCTAAAGAATTCTTTCCTTTGTAGGCAAAGTTCCTGAAGTTCACAAAATTGCCTAGAAATTATTTTTTTATTGTTAGAATATATGGACTCTATTCTCCACGGCTTAGTAGGTAATAACACAATATCAAAAATATGGTCAAGCATTCAGCATAATCAGAAATGGTGAAAATTTTTATAAATGGTCAGGATCACGTTTTCTAGATCTATCACTATTATTATTATAATTAGTAAAATTTTAGATTAGATATTATGGCTGAGGACAAGTCAAAATTAGGAAGATAAGGATACCTCAGTACTGACTAAAGCATGATAAAAGGTGATTGATACTCAAAAAAGTTTTGTATTCAAGAAAACCACATTTTCTGTTTTGGCGGCTGTTGTTTCCTCATTGCTAAAGCAAATATCATGCAGTGGGTTGGCTTCAACAACAGGAATTTATTGGCTCACAGTTTTGAGGCCAGGAGAAGTCCAAATCAAGGCATCCTCAAGGCGATGCTTTCTTCCCAAAGACTGGCGTTCTCTGGCTGGCTGCCAGCAATCCTTGGTCCTTGACTTTTCTGTCACAGGCAATGCACATGGCAGCCTCCCCCCGCTTCTCTTTTCTCTTCTGGGTTCTGTTGACTTTAAGCTTATGTCTGCTCCCTCTGGCTTTCTAACTGTCTGAATTTCCTTCTGCTTATAAAAAACTCCAATAATAGGATTATGACCCATCCTGATTGAGTTGGACCACACCTTAGCTGAAGTAACCTCATCAGAAGGTCTTACAATGGGTTTATACCCACAGGAATGGATTAAGTTTAAGAACATTTTTTTTCTGTGGTACATGGCTCCAAACCATTACAGAAGCTGAGTGGATAACTTTCTTAAGCTAAGGATTAAAGACTTCCTAAAATATTCTCATGATTTTGAACTGAGGATAAATACTTCATGGAGTGCTTAATTACTTTATCTGTTTACTTAGATTTGACAAAAAAAAATCTTGGATTCATTAAATTTATTTTGGGGGGAATAAATGAGATAAATATATTGGATAGTTTTTTTAATTTTCAAATGTCACCTCTGGTTGGAGAACGTCCTTTAAAGTCATTCAAGTTATAGCAGCAGTTTTATATTCATTGTTTTGATTTGTCTTCTTCAGCACTTCAATGAAAACTTTGACTCAAAAAAATCCTTAGATGAAGTGTTTATCAAGGTCTATGACAAGAGGATGCTTTAATCCTTTTCAATCAGCCTTAGTAAATTTTTTCAAAAAGGAGAAGTAGTAAAAGAATATTATTTCTCAAGAAATAATAGCAGTGAGTGTTCAAGGTTGAAAGGATTAAAGAAGAAGACAAAACTGAATGGAGAAGATTGAACATGGGCCATTCCCAAACTTCCTTGACACCTGCAAAGCAACTTCAATATTGTGGGGCTGGCGTGAGCTTTTCAGCCTAACTATTCTGGAAAATTACTGCAGTTTCTACTTGCCCCTATACTTTGCACCTGTAGACAGACATAGTCCATGTGATATACTTTTGTAGCTGGATAGCTGATAGCAGGGAACAGTTTACTCCAAGAAGAGTCCCAAATCTTCAGACATGAAAACAGTTTGCAATTATGTGTCTCCATTTCATTTTTATGCAGTTACCTTCAGTTTAATGTTTGTGCAAAGTGTCTCAAGAAATAAAGATTATGCTATCCCAGCCCCCAAATAAAATTAGTTTGCAGTTTTTATAGCTTTCTGTCACTTGTATTAGTGATAGGTTTAGCGCTCTGAAAAAATAAATGAAGCTAAAAAGGCTTTAAAACTCATGCGTAAATGGTATTATATACACAGTTGATATTTTTTACTGTCAGTGTTTAAATATAAATGTTAAAAAATTAAACTATAATTATTCAAAGTATTCTCTATTATGTTAAAACCATTGCAATTTACTCATTCCAGTAATTTTAATGTCACTTAAAGTCTCTTCTTTGCATTATCTCATTTGAGGCTCACAACATTTCTGCAAAGTTAAGTATTATTATCACTATTATGTGGATGAGAAATTGGATGGAGGGTCAGAGATATTAGTGGTTTGCCCAAGATTACCCAGCTGGTAAGGGGCAGAGTGAGTACTTGAACTTATGTCTTCTAAATTCCGATGGCAGTCAAACTTTGCAGTCACAAACTACTTTATGAATCCAGGCACTATGATATGAGATTGAGATACTTTTCTTAAGTATAACTCCTTTGTCCTTTCTGACTTTCAACTCTACAGGTTAATCGGAATAGTATTTGATTAGGAGGCACATTATGTGTATATGTGTATGCTCAAAATAGAACTTCTATTTGAGAACTAATGATTGCATTTTCCAAGCTCACTCCTCAAGGCCCAGTACAAGTTCCATCTCATCTGTGAAGCTTCCTACACCTTCCACCTTCCCCCTCTCAGTCAAAATTAAGTGCCCCCCCCCCCAGAATCCTGAGTTGGTATCTTCATTATAGTCCTTATTTCAGTTCAGTGTACTGTGATTAATAGTGGGTGCATTTTTCTTCCCCCTTCTGTTATGAGCTCCTTGAGGAAATGCATGCCCCATCTATCTGGGGTATCCCAATACACAGCACAGTGCCTAGCAGATAGCAAGTGGTAAATAAATTATAAATTTCAGCTGATAAAATGGCAGACTGGATGAATGTGGGATGTTTTGGTTTTCCATTGAAAATCGACTCATCTTCCTTAGAACAGGTTTTCTGAGCACATCTTACATTGGTCTTCTTCCCTGACTCTTGGTATACCAGGTAATCCTGGAGAAAGTCTACAGATTTCTCTCTTTTGTGCTAAAATATGTAATGATTTTAATTTGGATTTGAAAGTAACATTTGCATTTGTATCTGCAAAATTCAAGAATATTAAAACATACAAAGAAAATAAAATAATTGTACTGTTATTGATACGTATTTGTTTTATAAAAAGGCAACGAAAAGACCTGGCACTTACACAGTACTTCCCAGATATGAGTTGCTTATATTAACTCATTTAAAAGTCTCAGCAACCCTAGGCAGTAGGTACTGTTAGCATGGTTTTTTAGATGAGGACACTGGAGCACAGAGATTTTAAGTAGTCCAAGGTCACACAGCTAGTAATGACTTTATCTAAGGCAGCTTGGCCCTGGAGTCCACACTCCTAGCTATTGTGTCATACCATCTGTTTAGATAGAGATTTAAAAACAAACAATATTGGGATTTTATTGACTATCCTGTATTAAATATATTCCAATGTGTCATGAGTGTTTCTCAACATACTAAAGATTCTTAGAAAGCATATTCAGGTCTCAGCTCAAATGTCACTTCCTCTGAGAGGCCTTCCTTTACTCTAATTCTAAAGCAATGTGAATATCAACTGGGGTTGATTTTACCCCCTTGGGGACATTTGGCAATGGCTGGAGACATTTTTGGTGGTTGTGATTGGGGTGGGTGCTACTGGCATCTAGAAGATAGAGGCCAGAGATACTGCTGATTATCCTACAATGCCCAGGACCCCCCTCTCCTCCCCAATAAATAATTTGGTCTCGAATCTCAATAGTATTAAGGTGGAAAAGCCCTTATCTGGGGTAGTCCCATAACTCTCACTACCAGCCACTTCTATCACATCATTCTGTTTCATTGCCTTCATAGTACTTATCAAAACTCTCAAACTATCTTATTTATGCATTTGTTTATTTGATTATGGTATATATGTTCCTCCTATCTTTGACTGAAATATAAATTTTATGAAAGCAGGAACTTTGTATTAATTAATTGCTGTGTTGAGAAGAGTGCCTGGCATATAGTAGGTAGTCAATAAAATGAGAGATGCACAGCATTTCTTGCATTGTGTATCATAGATTGACATTTTCCCCATTTAAACATTTAACATTTATTAAAAATGTAGATTTTTTCCAATTTTTGCTATCATAAATACTCTTGCTGTTAACATTATTTTCCAAGAATCTTTGCATATTAATAGCAAAGGACTTATTGAATCAAGGGCTAATTTCTGAAGCTTTTAATTTCTTAAGCCTTCCAGAAGGATTTTTTATCAATTTATACTCACACCAGCAGTGATTGGGAATAGTTTGCCCACTGTTCTCTCACCAATTCTGGGTTTTACCATTAAAATAATTTATCTTTAACAATTTGAAAGACACTTTGATTCAAGTTTCCAATTGTCTATGCCTGTAAAAACAGTCCATCATTACCAAAAGAGGGAGAAGTTTTTTCATACTTCCATACTGCCTTTTTTGGGGAATTTTTGTTCCATAACTAAATTCAACAGTAATTCTAAGATTTCTTCCCTAATATGGCTTTGGGCAGTTAAAAGACACTCATTCTGTATTTATTGACCAGTAAATTTTTGTTGAAAAATATCTGCTAGTTGATTGACATTTGGATTTGTTTTGTTTAGCTGGTTCTTTTCTTAGAGTCACGAGGGCTCTGTAGTGACATATCAGCTGATGGAGTTCAGAGGCTCCCTCTAGGCATCATAGGCCTTGATCAGTTAGTCTTAATCTGTGATATGTCTGTATAAATGTAGGACAGGGATAAGATTTACATAGAGGCCCTGGAGAGGCTAGAAGTGAAGCCACACTGGGTGGAAGGGCAAGAGGTAGTGAGAAGGAAGGAGTAGAGGAGCAAACCACATGTTGATTCATAACTTCTTTTGTCCACTGTGTGTGCCCAGTTTACCAAGTACTCTATCAAAAGACCTAACTGGGGATGTAAGCTCTATTTTACTGGTGGCCCACCTGGTGGAAACTTTATCCCAGTGGTCTCTTAAGTGGTGCATGAATACCTAGGGGATGTACAAGTCTATCCAGTGGGGTTAGAGACCTCTCTTCATATTTATTTTTTAAAACCTTAATCTAATAACTTTTTGCATATTTTATAATGTACATAAAAGTTCATATTCTATCCATTCTGTATGTTTTATGTATCCATTTAATAAATAAACAAATATTAGGTAGGCTTGCTATTTTTATTTATTTTTACTAATAAAGCTTTACAATAATAAGTTTGGAGGCTGCTGACTTAAGTAATAGACTGAGGTCAACTCTCTATCTCCCTCTCCGCCTGAAGGAAACTCAATTTTCTTATGCTTCCTTTTGGTATCCAGGGTGTGGTTGCTGGATTATTTACAGCCTCAGCAGCTGCAATAGTGGCCCAAGTACACTTTTCCTTTGAGTTTCTATAGTGGTAACAGGATTAACAGACTCTATTCTGGAAGTACTTGGGTGGCATAACACCTCCCAGTAGAACTATTCCTGACAAGGATGTGCAGATGGAAATGCATATTTATGTCACTTAAAGCCTACAAGAGGCACAAGGATTTAAGCTATAACAATAAATAGAAAAAAAATTCTCCAGAATTTTTGGTAACCCATACTCAAGTGCATTGACTGTGCTTGGCTAAAGACCTACAGCTTGCTCTTTGTCCAAGCATAAAATATTCAGCATTCAAGCTTGTGGAGGTAAACTATTCTGAATATATTTTAGAGTGTTAAAACAAGCTACCACAAAGCTAGGTTAAAATTTCAGGTCTTAAAAGTAACAGGACAGTTTTATGAAGTGTTTGGGCCATTTAAAAAAATTATCTTTAAAAAAGAATGTTCACTTGTTCCATTTATTAATAATGACAGGTTCCTAAAAATTATTACTGAAAGCCAAATAGCCATTGTAGATAAGTTTAAGATATTGTCTGCAAAGCAGATCTTGACACACTTTATCCTAGCTTCCTTCTAAAACACCTATAAAAATTCATATCCACAAAAATTGGGTTTGATAGTCCTAGGAAAAATTTACAGTAAATATCAAGCCATTAGAAGTGAACTGAAGAATTCAGTCAGGATGGCAATAATGCTAGCTTTACTACAATAAAAGTGAACAACTTTTGTTTTCCCTCTGCCCCTCGTTCAGAAATCCAGATTTAATGTCAACTAGAAAATTGAGCTGTTATTATTTTTGAGCAGTTATTGCTTTTTGATGTGACCAGAGAGCTATAGTTCTTTGCCACACTAACCAATCCAGAAATGATTTGTTACAGTAAACAGAAGAAGTTAAAAAAATTTTTTTTCAAGTTTCTTAGGTTGCAGGAAGAAGTAAACTCTGTGGGGGAAAAAAAAAAAAGTAATCTTAAGGAACAAACAAATTGAGAGAAAAAGTTAACAGGGTAGATCAAAAGAGACATCTGAAATAAGATTCTGAGGAAGTTGAAATTTTAATTATAGAATTAAAATCTGCATTAGAGGCAGTAAAGCACAGAATTGGCACTGCAGAAAAGAAAACTAGTAACGTAGAGTACAAATGTGAAAAACTCTCCCACAGTTAAAAAGAAAAGGACAAAAATGATTAATGTTATGATGATAAAACTGAAGGTAGATACAGAGGTCAGAGCACATAGATTTTACCTAAGAGATTGAGATTATCCTAAAGAGGAAAGCAGAACAACTTAAATGCAAACTATATTGAAAGACCAACCTGAAAAAAATGTCCCACATAGAAACAATGTTTAAGCATGTACTTTACTGCCTAAAAATTAGTAAAAGAGACCCACAGTCCTGGAAAATATTTTGAATAATAAAAAAAGAGAATCTCTCAAGGACCCAGGCATATGAAGCTGGATCATGTAAGAACTGTCCTGAGATTGGCCCCCAATTATTCTTACATAAAACTAAGTGCCAGAAAACAGTGATGCAACCCTTTAAAACTGAGAGAATAAAATTATGCCCCAATAATTTTATTCTCAATTTGTCTTTTATATTTAAAAGTACAATAAGGTATTCTTGTCATATATGATAGAAGAAAATATATTATCTTAAAAGAACAACTTTCTGAAAAAAATTATTTGAAGTCATATTTTAGCTGGGAGCAAAAACACAATTAGGAACTCCAAGTTTTGAGAAACTGTGGCAAGAAAAGAGTGACAAATTATCCTGAGGAACTATCAATCAGCACAGGTTGGATTTACCATAAAAATATTAAGGTAAATTTCATCATATAACACTAAACCTGATTGGAATCAACACAGTCAGGAAATCAGAAACAACCTGGAGGACTTTTGCTCTCCTTATAGGATTTATATCTGGGTATAATGGATAAAAGAAAACTTTTCTTTATTAATTTTTATTCTTCATTATGGCAGTAAGCTGGAAATTATACCTAAGAAAAATTCTCTGTGAAGACCTCCATCCCCAAAAGTATTCTGAATTTTCCAAATTTTCTTTATGAGCATGAACCTTCCAAATTTTCTAAATTGTCTGAATTTTTCAGATTTTTTAATGAGGATTTCAATGCAAAAACTCATATAAGCCAAGAAAAATATATTTCTTCATTGAAGTCATACTCATTTTCAAAATTCTAACTTAAAAAATGGGACTCTTTAAATTAAGTGTTGCAAAGTACTAATGTGATTCTATGGATTGGAAAAAAGATATGGAAAGACCAGTGGCTAGAGTAGTCAATGTGCATGCCTTGATCATTTTCTTCTTGGGAAGTTTAAAGTATGATGATGAAGGCAAGTATTCTATGTCTTTAAGTTTTAATGATTCTCTAAAATCTTTTGGATAGGAAGGAGGAAGAGAAAATTAAGGCACTTTGGAGAAGGCCCTGGAGCTAATGTTCGATGAGGAACCAATCTCGGAACCCTATGGGACACCAAAGGGGTCAGAACAAGAGAGGCGGTAATCACAGTAATAAATAATACAGTGATACAAAGCTTTCAAGTCAGAATGTTTCATATCACCATTGCATTTGGTCTGCAATTCCCTTTCGACAGCATCCCCCATTTTCA
>PVKH010010861.1:0-18037 GCA_004027955.1 Chaetophractus vellerosus | reverse complement strand
TTATAAACTCCCCAATATATTGGAAGAATGGATATAAAAGCATGATCCAACTATATGTTATTTACAAAAGACTCATCTTGCACCCAAGACACAGATAGATTGAAAAAGGAAGGATGGAAAAATATAGTTCATGCAAATATTAACCAAAATAAACAAATAAATAAAAGAGCTGGAGTAGCTATACCAATGTCAGATAAAATAGACTTTAAGTCAAAAGCTGTTGCAGGAGACAAAGTAGGATGCTATATGTTAATAAAATGATCAAGCCACCAAGAAGAAATAACAATCATAAATATTCATGAACCTAACCTGGGTGCCCCAAAATACATAAAGCAAACAGAGATAAACTGAAGGAAGATAATAGACACATCTACAATAATAATTGGAGACTTCAACACCCCACTCTCTTAATAAATAGAACATCAAGACAGAATATCAAATAGGAAAGAGAAATTAGATAATAGGATAAATGAACTAGACCTAACAGGCATATACAGAGCACTGAACCCCAAAATATCAGGATATAAATTCTTCTCAAGTTCACACGAATTGTTATCCAGGGTAGACAACATGTTGGTTCTCAAAACATGTCTCAATAAATTTAAAATGATTGAAATTATACAAAGCATATCCTCAGACCATAATGAAATGAAGCTGAAAATCAATAAAAGGTGCATTGAAGCTCTATGTATTGTTTCTGCAATGTTTTTGCAATTTTGCTGCGTTTGAAATTATTCCAAAATAAAACAAGTTTTAAATAAAAAAAAAAAGATGAAAGAGCTAAAATCAAAAACCTAACTGCACAGCTGGAGGAAATAGATAGGAAACAGCAAGCTAAACATAAAGCAAGCATAATGAAAGGAATGACAAAGATTAGAGCAGGAATAAAAGACATATAGAATAAACAAAAACAATGAAGAACATTAACAAAACCAAAATTTGGATCTTTGAAAAGACCAATAAAATTTACAAACCCTTAACTAGACAGAAAAAGAAGAGAGAAGATGCAAGTAAATAGAATCAGAAATGGGAGAGGTAATATTACTACTGACCACAGAAAAATTAAAAGGATCGTAAGAGAATACTATGAACAAATGTACTCCAATAAATTAGACAATGAAGATGAAATGTGCAAATTCTTGAAATACACAAATGTATACACTGCATTATCAAAATGAAGGGAAAAACACATGATCATTTCCGTTGATGCAGAAAAAAAACTTTGACAAAATACAGCATCCTTTCTTGCTAACAAAACTTAGAACAGAAGGAATGTCCTCAGTCTGAAAGGGCATATATGAAAACCCATCAACTCAATAGGGAAAGCTTTCCACCGAATATCTTGAACAAGACAAGTTACACCTAATGACACCACTGTTATTCAACATTTTACTAGAGGTTCTAGCCAAGGCAGTTAGGCAAGAAGAAAAAGGTATTCAAAGTGAAAAGAAAGAAATAAAATTTTCACTATTTTCAGATGACATGATCTTATATATAGAAAGTACAAAAAAAAACCCTACTACTAAAAAGCTACTAGAGCTAATAAACAAATTCACCAAAGTGATAGGGTAGAAGATCAATATACAAAAATCAGTAGTGTTTATATGCACTAGTAATGATAAATCTGCTGAAAAATCAAGAAGAAAATTCCATTTACTATTGCAACTCAATGAATTAAACATCTTGGAATAAATTTAATCAAAGAATTTAAGGACTTATAAATGGAAAACTATAAAAATTTGCTAAAATATATCAAAGAAGACCTAAATAAATGAAAGGGCATTTCATGGTCATGGCCTGGAAGAATAAATATTTTCAAGATGTCAATTCTACTATAAATGAAGTACAGATTCAATACAATCCCAGTCTTCAGGAATAGAATGTCACATATATGGCTAATTGTGGTTTGTTTTTTTATTTATGAAGTTGTGAATTTACAAAACAATCAGGCAAACCATACAGAATTCCCATCCATCACCCCACCAACAACAATTTACATTGTTGTAACATCTTTGTTACAAATGATGAAAGAACATCATATTAATATTACTGCTATCTATAGTCCATAGCTTATATTTTTCCCACAACCCATCCTATTATTAACACCATGTATTGGTATTGTATATTTATTATAGTTCATTAGAAAATATTATCATACTTATACTGTTAACCAAGGTCCCTCATTCACCATGAAGTTCACTGTGTTATTCAGTCCACTGCCTTGTACAGTCCTTCAAATTGTGCGCTTAGTCGCTCTCAGTTACATCAGAGTTGTGCTGTCATCAGCACAGTGCATTGCAGAATGTTTCCATTACTCCAAAAAGAAAGATCACATACTCCCTTATACCCCCCATAATTGACCCTTAGCATTGATATAGTGCCTTCTTTATCATTGTTGCAAAAATATTACATTACTGCTAACTATAGCCTATACATTACATTAGTAGTATTTTCCCCATGTATCTCTATATTCTTAACACGTCATAGTAGAGGAATATTTTTGTATTTGTACCATTAATCACAATCATCATCGACCACTAAATTCACTGTATACAGTCCTTATATTATCCTCTAACTTTCTTACAATTAACATTAACCTCCCTAGATTTACTCTTTCAGCCACATTCACATTTAAAAATCAGCAGTATTAGTTATACTCACTATCATGTGTTACCATCAACTCTGTCCATTTCCACATATTTGCAATCCACCTCATTAAACAGTCTACATATATTCAGCATCAGCTCCCCCTTCTCAAACCACATTCTATCTCATAGTAAGCTATATGCTATAGTTTAACTCCATGAGTTTTCTCATTATTTTTATGTATGTGTGACCATACACTACTTGTCCTTTTATGTAACACTTATTTCACTCAACATCATGTCTTCAATGTTTATCCATGTTGTCATAAGCATCCCGATTTCATTTCCTCTTGCAACTGAATAGTATTCCATCATATGTATATAACACATTTTGTTTATTCATTCATTTATTGATGGACACTTGGATTGTTTCCATTTAGCAATTGTGCACAATGCCACTATGAACATCACTGTTCAAATGTCTGTTTGTATCCTTGATTCTTGTTTTCAGTTCTTCTGAATATATTCCAAGTAGCAGAATTGCCAGATCATGTGGCAGTACTATATTTTAGCTTCCTGAGGAATCACCAAACTGTCTTCCAGAGTCTGCACCATTTTACATTCTGACCAATAGTGAAGGAGTGTTGCTATTTCTCTACATCCTCGCCATCATTTACAGTTTTCTGTTTGTTTGTTTGTTTGTTTTTAATAATGGCCATTCTATAAGGCATGAAATGATCTCATTGTGGTTTTGATATGCATTTCCCTAATAGTTCATGATATTGATCATCTTTTCATGTGCTTTTTGCCTATTTGTATTTCTTATTGGGAAAAATGTTCAAGATTTTTGCTCATTTTTTAACTGGGTTGCTTTTTAAAAATCTCGAGTTTTATGATCTCTTTATACAGCACGGAGGTCAAATCCTTATAGGATATCTGATTCCTGAAAATTTTCTCCCACTGAATATATTGCCTTTTCACCTTAACCAAAGATATTTAAAGCACAAAAAATGTTTAATTTTGAAGAAGTCCCATTTATCTATTTATCCTTTCATTGCTTATATTTTGGGTGTTAGGTTTAAGAAACAACCACATACACCGAGATAAGGGAGATATTTCCCTATGTTTTTATCTAGTAGTTTTGTGGTTCTATCTTTTACATTTAGGGCCTTGATCCATTTTGGGTGAACTTTTGTATAAAGTGTGAGATAAGGGTCCTCTTTCTTTGATTTACAGATATCCAGTTCTCCTAGCACCATTTTTTGATACACTGTTCTGAACCAGCTGGGTTGGCTTGACAGCCTTGTCAAAAATCACTTGCTGATAGTTGTGAGTGTCTATTCTAAATATTCAACTAGATCACATTGGTCAATATTTCTATTTTTATTCCAGTTCCATGCTGTCTTTTACCATTGTAACCATATAACCAAGTAATATGTTTTTTTTTAAGTGTAAGGTTTTATTTTTTTAAAGCCTTTTGAGAAGTACAAATTACAAAGTAAAAGCAGATCATTTTGTAGAAATCTAGTGATTAACATTTTGCCTGTACAAGAAAACTTTACCAATGCTATTCGTTTAAAAAAATTTCCCCATTCACAATTTTATTAGTTATAACAATGCTCTTTGTCATATGGCTACTTTATCTTTATTTCAAATTATATTACCTGTTATTCCTTCAAAGTGAATTTTTAATTTTAAACAATAAATTCTTGGCTCATAAGGATGGCACCCTAGAAAGGGATAATTTTCACTCAGTCTCTAGTGGCACTATTCCAGGCTAATTTCTTTCACCAATCAGAATCAGCAAACCATAGGAGCTCATAAGAGCTTCAGAAAGAACTTCAAGTACAGATGTCATGTGGTGGTCCATTTAAGGATACTATTTTATATGTCAAAGAGGAGATAAAAAAAAAAAACAATATCCCAGAACCAGATGTCATTGGAATAGTCTGATAGTCTGGTCAAGTGTAATGAGCACTATGGAATGGAACAAAAACGAGGAGCTTGTAGCAGAGCAAACCATCAAGTACTTGAAGCAATACAGCCCTTCTTTTGCTGCCTTTACTACTCAAGGTCAGTCTGAGTTGACTCAGTTACTGAAGATTCAGGAGTATTGTTATGACAACATTCATTTCATGAAAGCCTTCCAGAGTATACTAGTGCTTTTTTATAAAGCTGAAGTCCTGAGTGAAGAGCCCATTCTGAAGTGGTATAAAGATGCACATGTTGCAAAGGGGGAAAATGTCTTCCTAGAGCAAATGAAAAAATTTGTAGAGTGGCTCAAAAATGCTGAAGAAGAATCTGAGTCTGAAGCTGAAGAAGGGGACTGAATTTTGAAACTACACTCTCAGTAAAGCAAACAAGAATTTTAGATAAAATGTTGTTTCTCATGTGTCCTGGTTCTTACATCTTCCTACCTCCCTATATCAAGCATGATACAAGGGATTGCATGGAAAATTTATTTTGTTTCTATGGTTACTGAAAATATTGGGTTTAGTTTCTAAAACTATGTTTTAAATAGTTACAGAAGCTATGGATTTTAATCTAGTTATTTGTCTTTTCAGTTATATTCTACCACCTGTATTTTCTACTGTAATAATGTAATTTAAGGCCTTCCACAGTGAGCATTTCAGTTTTTTCCTGGGCTTTCTATGTAATATGCTTTAAAGTCAGGAAGTGAGAGTCCTCTAACTTCATTCTTCTTTTATAAGTTATTTTTTACTCTTCTGGGTCTCTTATCTTTCAAAATAAATTTTATAATTGGCTTTTCCATTTCCTTTTTAGTCTGTTTTAGTTTTCATAGGGATTGTGTTGAATCTGTAAATCAGTTTGGGTAAAATTGACATCTTAGGAATATTTGTTCTTCCAATCCACAAACACAGAATGTCCATCCATTTATTTAGGTCTTCTGTCATTTCTTTTTGCTATGTATTGCAGTGTTCTGCGTACTGATCCTTCATGCTCTTGGTCAAGTTTATTCCTAAAACTATATTCTTTTTGTCACTATTGTATATGGAATTTTGTTCTGATTTCCTCCTCAGATTGCTCTTCAGTATCATGTAGGAATGCTACTGACTTTTGCATATTAATCGTGAATCCTGCCACTTTGCTGAAATCGTCTAATTGTTCTATTAGCTTGGTTGTGAATATTTTTGGGATTTTGCAAGAATAGGATCAAATTATTAGTGAATAGCAAAATTTTTATTTCTTCCTTTCTTATTTGGATATCTTATTTTTTTATCTTGCCTAATTACACTAGCTAGGACTTCCAGCACAATATTGAATAACAGTCGTGACATTGGGTATCCTTGTCTTGCTCCTGATATCAACAGAAATCTTTGTCTTTCACTGTTGAATACAATGTTAGCTTTGAGTTTTTCATATATGTATTTTACCTTGGGTGAAAGTTTCCTTCTATTCCTATCATTTAGAGAGTTTTTATCATGAAGGGATACTGGATGTTTTTCAAACGCCTTTTCTGTGTCAGATGAGATGATCATGTGGTCTGTCTTCTTCTATTTACTAATGGAGTATGTTACTCTGATTGATTTTCCTGGGTTGAACCACCCTTGCATATGTGGGATAAAACCACATGACCATGGTGTATAATTCACTAATGTACTTTTGAATTCATTTTGTAAATATTCTCTTGAGAATTTTTGCATCTATATCCATTAGAGTAATTGCTCGATATTTTCCTTTCTTCATATTCTCTTTATATGGCTTTTGTATGAGAGTGATGTTGGCTTCATAGAATGAGTTCAGTAGCACTCCCTCCTGTTCAATTTTTAGAAGAGCATCAGCAAGTTTGGTATTAGAACTTCTTTGAATGATTGGTAGATTTCACCTATGAAAGCATCTGGTCCTGGCCTTTTCATCTTTAGGTATATTTGATGACTATTTTAATTTCTTTACTTGTGATTGGTTTGTTGAGGTCTTGTATTTTTTCCAGGGTCAGTGTAGGTTGTTTGTGTGTTTCTCGCAATTTGTCCTTTTCATCTATGTTGTCTAACTGTTTTGGTATACAGTTGTTCATAGTATCCTCTTATGATTTCTTTTATTTCTGTGGTGTCAGTGGCAGTGCCCTCCCTCTCACTTATGCTTTTATTTATTTGCATTTTCTTTTTGTCTTTGTCAGTCTAGCTGTTTGCAATTTTGATGATTTCTCAAAGAAACAACTTTTTGTCTTGTTGATTCTCTCTATTAACGTTTTTGAACTCAATTTCATTTATTTCTGCTCTAATCTTTGTTTTTTTTTTCTTTTTGTTTGTTTTGGTTTTAACTTTCTGTTCTTTTCCTATTTATTCCAAGTGTGCATTTAAGTCTGATTTTAGCTCTTTCTTTTTATTAATGTAAACAATTAGGGGTATAAATTTCACTTTCTGCACTGGCTTTGCTGTATTCCATAGGTTTTGGTATATTGTGTTCTCATTTTTCATTCATCTCAAGATATTTACTGATATCTCTTGCAATTTCTTTGACCCACAGATTGTGAGTGGGTAGTTTAATTTCCAACTGTTTGTGAATTTTCTCTTTTTACACCCGTTATTGATTTCCAGCTTAATTCCATTGTGATCATATATGTGACTTGAAAAAATTCAGTCTTTTAAAATATACTAAGACCTGTCATATCACCCAATATATGGTTTATCCTGGCAAAGGGTCCATGAGCACTTAAGGATAATGTGAATCCTGCTGCTTTTCATGTAAGGCTCTAAAATTTTCTGTTAGGACTTGTTCATTTTTCATATTATTCAATCTCTCTGTTTCTTTATTTATTCTGTGTCCAGATGTTCTATCCACTTCTGACACTTGTATATTGAGGTCTCCAACTATTATTGTAAAAACGTTTATTTTTCTCTTCAGCTTTGTCAGTGTGTGCCTCATGCATTTTATGGCATCTAAGTTAGATGCACAAATATTTATTATTGTTATATTTTCTTGGTGAATCTCCCCTTTAATTAATATAAATTGATATTCTTTATCTCTTATAGCAGTTTTGCATTTAAAATCTATTTTGTCCAATATTAGTATTGCTATTTCAGAACTTTTTGATTACTATTTGTTTGGGAATATCTTTTTCAAACCTTTCTCTTTCAGCCATTGTGCCCTTGCCTCTAAGGTGTAGATAGCACATAGGTGGCTCATTCTTTAAAAAAATCCATTCTGTCAGTTTATTTCTTTTGATTAGGGAGTTCAACCTTTAACATTCGTTTTTATTACTGTAAAGGCATTACTTATTTCATCCATTTTATCTGATGGCTTTCCATTCTCATATCTTACTGTTGTCTGTCTTTTAACCATTTTAGTTACTTTTACTAATAGTCTTTATTTCTGTACTCTTATCCAAGTCTCTTGTTGTTATCTTTTCCTTTCATGCTGCAGCAGTCTGTTTATTATCTCCTGTAAATCTGGTCTTTTTGTTACAATTTCTCTCAGTTATTTTCTTTGTATGGGAAGTCTTTAAACCCATCCTCATTTTTGAAGGACAGTTTTGGCAGATAAAGAATACTTTGCTAGCAGTTTTTCTATTTCAGTACCTTAAATACACCATACTACTTTCTTTTCACTCCCAATGGTTTCTGATGAGAGATTGTACTTAGTCTTATTGAGCTTCCCTTGTATGTAATGCATTGCTTTTTTCTTGATGCTTTCAGAATCTTCTCTTTTTATTGCTGACATTTGACATCTGAATAGTATGTGTATCAGAGTAGGTCTATTCAGATTTATTCTGTTTGTAATACATTGTCCTTCTTGTATATTGATATTTATATCTTTCATAACTGTTGAGAAATTTTCAGTCATTATTTTGTCAAATATTCTTTCTGACACTTTGCCATTCTCTTCTCCTTTGAGGACACCTTTATAACATGTATGTTTGTGCATTTTGTATTGTCGTTCAATTCCCTGAGATCCTGTTCAAATTTTTCAATTTTTTTCCTCTTTCTGTTTTTTTGACTTTTCATGTTCAGATTTTTTTTTCCTAATTCACTTATACTGTCATCTGCCATTTTAAATCTGCAGTTTTATGCCTCTACTTTATTTTTTATCTCATCCATTGTGTCTTCCATTCCCATAAGGACTTTTACTTTTCTTTGCAGGCTTTCAAATTGTATTTTATGCTCACCCAGTGTCTTCTTAATATTCTTTATCTCTTAAGCCATATTAACCTTCAAATACTTGAATTGTTTTAGAAGATTTGTGTGAACATCATTGATTAGTTGTCTTAAATCTTGTATCTCCTCAGGATTTTTGATTTGTTCCTTTGGTTGGGCCATATCTTCCTGTTTCTTAGTAGGCTAGTAATTTTTTTAATATCTAGCCATCTAATTATGATGGTGAATTTACTCTTACTTACTCTGATGGTCAATTTCTCTCTCTTAGGTAGAGTGCTTTTTTTTTCATGGCTTCTTGATTTTTGATTCAACTTATTTTATATCTTTATGATTTCCCAGCTAAGTTATTATGACAGGGCCAGTTACACAGTAATGATGCCCAGATAAGATCCATGAGTGCCTGGGACATGAAAGACCCCCAAAAGCTTTTTTTTTCTTCTTGCAGTTTCCCAGAATGCCAGAAAATGGTGATATTAAAAATATATATATCTTTCCATGGAGTTGTTTTCAACCTTCACTTGCTGGGTTGGCAGAGCTGAGATTCAAAGCAGGCTGTGCTGGCCAGAGCGACTGAAGAGAACCCACTCTGCCCTAGGCCACACACTAGCTCTTCTCAGAGAGGAAGACCTCCATTCCACTCTTAGATGGCTGCAGTGAGCCATGGGTTCTACCAAAACTGTTCATCTTGAAGGAGGAGGCTTGATGCCATTCCCAGACATGGTGGCAAATAATTCATAGCTTTCATTTCAGCACTTCATCTCTCTGTCCTTCTCTCACCTGTATGATGCACAGCACTCTCCTGGTCTGCAGATCCCCAAAGAAGTTCCCTCAGACAGGTTTTTGCTTTTCCTCCATTGTTTTTGTAAGAGAGCTGTACCCTCCTGACCTACTCCAATGTCATCTTTCTGGCCAATTGTTTATTGACAAGGCTGCCAAATCTTGGAAACATAATCTCTTCAACAAATGGTGTTTGTGAACTGGATATCTATATGTGAAGGACTTAAGGAAGGCCCCTATCTAACACCATATACAAAAATTTAACCAAAATAATTCAAACACTTAAATATAAAAAACAGCTTTATGGCATTAAAGCCTATAGAAGAAAATGTAAAGAAGCATCTACAGGAGTTAGTTTATACTAGGCGATTGTTTCTTAGGCTTTCCACACAAAGCACAAGCAACAAAAGAAAAAAAGTAAATAAATGTGATCTGATCAAAATTTAAAACTTTTGTGCATCAAAAAACTTTTTCATGAAAATGAATTGACCACTTACTCAAGGGGTGGCGGGGAGGATATTTGGAAACCACATATCTGATAAAGGTTTAATACCCAGAATATACAGTTAAATCCTACAATTCAACAATAAAATGACTATCAAGGGAAGCAGGTGTGGCTTAAGCAGTTGGTCACACACCCACCACATGGGAGGTCCCAGGTTCAGTTCCCAGTGTCTTCTAAAAAGAAGATGAGCACACAACAAACAGACACAGAGAGCAGACAGCAAGTACAAACAATTGGTGAGGGGGAGAGAAATAAAATAAATCTTTAAAAAAATGACAACCCAATTAAAAATGTGCATAAGACTTGAATAGATATTTCTCCAAAGCAGATACACAAATGACTACAAAGCAAAAGAAAAGAAAATCAACATTGTTAGCTATAGGGAAATGTAAATCAAAGCTACAATGAAATACCATGTCACACCCAAGAGATTGACTATTTTTTTAACAAAACAGATAATTAAAAAATGTTGGAGAGAATATGGAGAAATAAGAATACTCATTCATTGCTGCTGGTAATGTAAAATGCTACAGCTCCTGTGGAAGACAGATTGGCAGTTCCTCAGAAAGGTACTTATAGAATTACCATATGACTTGACAACACCTCTACTAGGTATATAGCCCAAAGAATTGAACACAGGGACTCCAAACAGATATTACACCTGATGTTCATAAAGGTTTAATTCACAATTGCCACAAGATTGAAGTAACAAAAATATCCATCAAAAGATGATTGGATAAACAAAATGTGGTGTATATATTCAATAGAATAGTATTCAGCATTAAAAAGGAATGAAGTTCTGGTGCATGTGACAATATCTATGAACTTGAAGGCATTATGTTGGTTGAAATAAGCCAGACACCAAAGGACAAATACTGTATGATCTCAATGATATGAAATATTTAGAATAAGCAAACTCATAGAGTTAAAATCTGCAATATAGGTTACCAGGGCCTGGGGTGGTAGTAGGGAAGGGGGAGTTAATGTGTAATTGTACAGAATTTCTATTTAGGAACACTTTGGAAATGGATGGTGGTCAGGGTAGCACAACATTGTGAATATAATTCATAGCACTAAATTATATATGTGAATGTGATTAAAATGGGATATTTTAGGCTATACATTTGTTACTAATATAAAAATTAAAAGACTATAAAAAATTAATTGCCCACATCTTCAGGCTTCAGGCTTTGCATTTCAAAACAGATAAATTTTTAAATAAATAAAAGTAGTGTATGCCTTTTCCCCCCAGAAATTTAAAACAATGAAGTTAGAAAGCAAAAATTAAAACCATGCTTTTGAAGTTCCAAACAGGGTTATATCATTTCCTACTTGGATTTGGGTACATAGCCACCACCTGTGAGAGATTATGGTGAATATGAGAATGGATGAAGTTCAAGGAACTAGCAGTTTCGCCACAAAGAAAAACTTTGTTTTACAAAGAAAATACAGTCTCAAATAATGGAAGTTAAATTTGATATAGATCTATTGTTTACTTTTTAGATCCTATTGTTTAGGGCTTTTATGTCCTTAGTTATATTGTTGTTCATTTGATCTCTCTTGTACCTAATATTCTATTATAAGTGTGTCCTGCATATATTTCATTGCATCCTCTTTCACTTTTGCTTCCTAAAAGTGATTCCTGGACAATTTTGCTCATAATATTGATAGATATTAAATATTCATTTTGAATTATGGCTTTTAGCATTACAATGTGTACTATGTCATGCATTGTTTTCTAGCTTGAATTCTACTTTTTCCAATATCAAGATCTCTATCCATGCTTTTTACTTGATTCCATTTTTCTGGAATATCTTTGACAACTCTTTAATTTTAGTATTTATGAATCACTTTGATTTAAGTATGCATCTTTTGTACACGTTATAGCTTCATCTTACTTTGTGAGCCAGATTGAATTCTTTTTTAATTTTAGCTGTGAGTTGAGCAAATTCATGTTAATAGATGCTTCAGATTTTATCTCAACTCCATCATACTATTTTAGTTATGCATATATACTACTATGTATTATAGTATATTTATGTTTCTTTATGAGGTGTGAAATATTTGAATGTTGCATTTATTTTAATTGAGAGGCATTATTACATGGGTTTTCATGAAAAATTACCAGTATAAATCCCATTATATTATCAAGAACTACCTAAATTTTCATATTTATATATGAAAAAATTTAATGATTCCTTCCAAATATTTCTTATAAATTTCAAATAAGATTCATTCTATCAAAATGCTATTTTCTATCACTTCTCTCAGCTTATATTCATATCATTCTATTGAATAGAAGCATCTGTTTACTGATGTACAGTACATATTTGAATATATAATATTTGTGTATGCCATATAAAATATACAATGTACAATATCTATAGAATGTATATTCTACAACACCCATTTCTATGTCATCTGGTGGATGCCAAGTTAAATATTGTGTGTGTGTGTATATGTGTGTATTTCTAAATGTACATGTGGATGGCATGTGTGTATTTACATAGCAGTTGGTTCTTGTATCCTAAATATTCACCATTTATACTCTATCAGCTCTGATTTAGCTTTTACAATGGAACTGCTTTACAGTTCAGTTTACAGATTGTAGAAAGTGCAGTGAACTCTAAAATGAAATAAATCTGATGAAAGTATTATGTTATTTGGTGCATTTAAATTTTAAGACCTGTATATGATGAGGAAGTTTATTTATAAGGAAAACAGGCATTGCATTCTTGTTTGCAAGTGTGACATTAAGAAGTTCTCCATGTTAATTTCAATATGACATTTTTGAAGAATCTCATACTGCTGATCACACTTATTAAAACCCAATAAATTACTACAATTTGTGCAACTGCTTTGTAGACATGTTAAATGGTTTTTAGAGATCAGGGAGAGCTTATGTCATGAAACAAAAAATCAATTGCATAACTAGCTAAATGAAATGTTTAACCAGAGTATAAAAATTTACTTTATAAGCATTAACTATGAGATAGTTGGTTAACTTAGAAAAGAAGACATGTGAAAATTTTCATGGTAAGGAATAAAAAGGGTTAATTAGTTATTTTAGTCCTTTCCAAGGGGGAACTATAGGCATGATATAAGTTGAAAATGATGGCAAATCAAAACTAATTAGCTCAACAGTACTGA
Source organism: Chaetophractus vellerosus (assembly GCA_004027955.1). Classification (NCBI taxonomy): domain Eukaryota; kingdom Metazoa; phylum Chordata; class Mammalia; order Cingulata; family Chlamyphoridae; genus Chaetophractus; species Chaetophractus vellerosus. The sequence goes on along the minus strand of PVKH010010861.1, from coordinate 4,904 downwards.
CATAATAAGATTGCCATTTCTGGCTGAATATGCTGAGTGATATCACTGACAAATTCCATTATTGAGTAAAATTAGACACTGCCAAGATAATATACTACAATGCTTCCAATAATTTTTTTTAACTTCCAATATATTTTAATGAAGACTATATATTTTAATTTTAGGCCTATTGCTGCATGTTATTGCTTAATTTTAAAATATGTTAGTATATTATTTCTCAATATTCAAAAATTCTAGTTTTCTATAAATTTATATTCCACCCTTATGCAGAACCATGTTTTCATAAATGAACTATTTGGATATATAGTGCATTAAAATAAAAATGTACATATTACTTAATTCACTGGTTAGAGGAAATGTTACAAACAGATATAAAATTATATATGTATTTTGGGCCTTATAAGGTCAATCCATTATAACAAATGTTCGTACATTTATACTCATTTAATCCTCTTCAAAACATTTTAAGACAAATGTTATTGAAGTGATACAAATTATGAAGTTCCAGAGATATCTACATCCAAATCCAGAATCTATGAATATGTTACTTTATAGAATGAAAGGAGCTGTGCAGATGTTATTTAAATTAAGGATTTTTAAATAGAGAGATTATCCTGGATTTTATAGGTTGTCTTTATAAGATAGGGACTGGAGGGTTAATCAGACCACAAAAGGGCATGATATGAACATGGGTGACAGAAGGAGAGAGATAGACAGGCAGAAAGACAGAGACAAAGAGACAGAGGGGGAGAGATTTGAAGATTCAATATGGCTGCCCTTGAATATAGAGAAAGGAGTCATAAACCAAAGAGTGGTGGTAGCCTCTAGAAGCTAGAAAAGGCAAGGAAATTGATTCTTCAGGAATGCAGCCCTACAAACGCCTTTATTTTAGGATTTCTGACCTCTGGAAAGTCAAGAAAATAAACTTGTATTTTTATCCACTGACTGTATAATTTGTTACAGTAGCAATAGGAAATTAAACAGTTTTGTGTATTTCAAATGGATTTTTCAAAAGTCTAGGGAAGTTATGTAAGTCTGAGATTCTCTATAGCCATACACTTTACATGGGCTAATAATTTTTAAGAAACAGTGATATTTGTTTTTCCAAGAACAAGAAGAATGTTCCTTGGAAAAATATGGGTAGAAAAGAAAGTTCAATAGGAAATATCATACATCAAGTGCAACTTATCACTATAGATCCTATGAGTATTGAAATGACTACCATATGTCATGCATTTTGCTATGTACTTGGATTATAACAGAGACTAAACAGATGGAGCACATGACCTAATGACAGTCACAAGTCTCTCTTCCTAAATAATGCAGCAGAGATGGAAAAATTTGTATTGCAACATGCAATAATTGCAAGTATTATAATTTATGCTGAATTTTCCAGAATGCTTATTTCCCTCCTCCCAAATAAAGCAATAATAAATACACAAGCATGTATAACTAAGCACATACAAGTGTCATGAACTGGTTCATTGTTTTTGAGGATTACTAAAATTTCTTGAGCTGAGAAGTTTTATTTTGCATAAATAAGAAATTAGAATATCTCTATGCACTATCAATAAAGACATTTTTAAAAATAAAATTCATGGAATCCTAATTTAAACCTACATAGAAAAAGTGTAGTTCCTTTTGTATGTATCTATGTATTTATGTTTATAATTCATTTTTATTTAGTTATCAAGTAAATGGCAAGATTTAAATATATGAATTTATTTAAGTTGTTTTATACATGCTGCAATTCTCAAAATGTTCATTTCATGATAAAAATGCAGCAGATATATTTTCAGGCAACTCTTCAGCTCATGAGAAGGAAAAAAGGATAATATTTCTTTCATTAAAACATTAATTTTATACATTCAAAATGATGGATCATATAGCAACAATTTAAAGAATTAAAATGGATTTTACACAAAATACATTTTATACCTACGCTCTTACTCTGCATCAAAGTAACAGTCATCTGAATATTACTTTCTTCATCTCTCATTTTTTCTGCATTCTAGTAAACACATAAGTGTATCAGAGAAGATCAAATGAGGGTGAAAAAAAAAGGAAATCAATGACATCTGTACGGAATTAGCTAAAAATATGTATGCAGGGGAATCCAGAGAGCCTGCGGCTGCAGGCAGGATAATCCTTTCCATCGTACACATGTGATATGGGCCCCCTCTCACTTGATGGTGGAGGGGCCATCGCCATCTCAGACTCCTTGGGTTTGGGGGAAAAAACTATGGGCTAGAATGGACTTGTTGGTGTCCTGCTATAGTCTTGTGATATACAAAATGGAAGAAATTGCAGAATTGTGTGGAGCCAGGGTCACTGGACACTTTGGGAATGGGGGGGGGGGAAGAGCAATTGTAATACGGGTATTTTTTTGGGGACCTGGGGGTTGTCATGGGTGATGCTGCAACAGAGGATGTAGGCCATTTTGAATCATCATGTATCATTCGGAACTGTATGGGAAAGAGGGTCGCCTACAACCTGAACTATGATATATGCTTGATGGCAAAGCCCTAAAATGAGTATATCTATGACAGGCATTATACCACACTGAAGGATGTGTGTGTGGGGGGTTGTGGGAGGGGTGGGGGGGGAGGCATATGGGTAGTCCTGGAGTCTCTGTGTAACATTTGTGTAATTAATGTATCTTAAATATATATATATAGATATATTAATAATAAAAAATAAATAAAAATGTATCACAAAATTATTAGCAATCAACTTTTATTTTATGTGGAGATAATCTTGACACAATCTTAGATCTCATATTTAAAATAACTTCTATATTTACTTTGGAAAACATGTGGAGAAATATAGATTAAAGCTAACCTTTATGTGTGTGTGTGTATTTGGAATTCTTTTATGTTCTACTTATTTAGACATTGTTCCAGCAAATGTAATGTAAATTTATCTGCTAAATGAATCACAGTCTCAGTCTATTAAAACTGAGGCTTAAAAATACAATTTGGTTTGCAAATATTTTGTGTTATTCCCTTCAGCACCAGCCATTGGGAAGGAGGAGATCAGCAGGATGGCATAAATCACTTTGAAAATATTGTTCAATTCCACAAATTACAGCATTATTTATTGGTTTAAGCAATGATAAGTACTTAATCCTATAAATGTCAGTGAGAACCTAAACTGGGGCCTCTCTTAAAACATATGCTTTTATTTTCTAACAGAAATAGGCAGAGGGAATAAATACAATTCTATTTTTAACTTCTGCTGTAACATTTAATCCTTTATAATTAGAGTAGAAAGGTATTTGACTTCAGCTTAAATTCAGCCCAGGCTCATATCTCTATTAACTCACACAGGGCTTTAAATTTAAGAAATTTATATTAAAATAACCAAGTTTCTGTCCTCTTTTTGTTAAATCAGAAAACCTGGCGACACAGTCACAAAGACTGATTTCTGGGAAGATGGTGTCAGAGTACCTCAGGCAGGGTGCTGTCCTCTATCATATATGATAGAAGGTGTAGAAGATGTCTGAGAGAGATGCTTTAGAGATGTGCAGAGCAGGACAGTGCCACATGCATTGTCCCGGATGGATTGCTGATGGAGGATGAAGGGGCCAAAAGAAAAACTGTGAGTTGCTGATCCCATGGCTGTGAATATCTGCCACCCTCCACAATTGAGGCAAACAGCCTCAGTAAAATCTGTGACTGAATGGCCAATGGAGAGTTGAAAAGAGATATTCCTCCCTGGCAAGAAAGAGGGTGTGGCAAAGGACTAAGTGTGGTTTGTCTTCAGCTAGTTTAAATAGCATAGCCCAGACTTGAATCACTGGCTCAGAAGATCCAATAAGTGGAAAATGAAGGATTCATCTCTGTAGAAAGGTTTGCTAAATAACACTATCTGCTAGCCAGTGGGTAAGTGAAGGAAGTCTTTCCTGCCTCTTTCCCAGGCATGGCAGAATCTGGTCTGCTGCCCAATATTGGATCCCAGCACCTGTTTTGATAATTAAGCAGGACTATCTAAATTTTCAGAAAATAATTGAACCAAAAATCAAAGAAGAGCTTTGAAATAAAGCCACTAGCCAAGAGAGAGAAATTGATCAAAAGAGTTAAAATCACAAGCACAATCATAACTAGATAAATATATATTAAAAAATTACAAGCCATAATAAGAAACAGGAAGCCCAAAGGAACAAACCAAGAATCCAGATGAGACACTGAATTTAAGGCAACTAATCAATGTTGTTCACACAAATCTTCTAAAACAATTCAAGGAGTTGAAGGAAAATATGACTAAAGAGATAAAAGATGTTAAAAAGACACTGGGTGAGCATAAAGAAAAATTTGAAATCTGCAAAGAAAATGAACAGAGCTTATGGGAATGAAAGACACAATGGATGAGATTAAAAATACATTAGAGGCATAGAAGAGCAGATTTGAATTGGTTGAAAATGGAATATGTGAATTGGAAGGTAGAGAATTTGAACTTCAAAGACAAAAAAAAAGCAGAAAGAGGAAAAAATGAAAAAAAAATTGAAAGAGGTCTCAAGGAACTGAAAGATAGCATGAAATGCACAAGCATACTCATTATAAGGATCCCAGAAGGAGAATGAATGGAGAAGGGGCAGGAAGAATATTGAGGAACTAATGATTGAAAATTTCCTAACACTTATGAAAGACTTGAATATCAATATTGAAGAAGGATAACAGACTGGAAACAATAAATCCAAATAAACTTATTATCTGAGATACCTATTATTCAGAATGCCAAATGCCAGAAATAAAAAGAAGATTCTGAGAGTAGCAAGAGAAAAGTAATGTACAAGGGAACCACAATAAGTGTCGATCTTTCATCAGAAACCATAGAGGGGCCGACTGGATAGCCCAGTGGATAGGGCGTCGACATACCACATGGGAGGCCCTGGGTTCGGTTCC
>PVKH010010860.1:0-17608 GCA_004027955.1 Chaetophractus vellerosus | reverse complement strand
TCATAAATAAATACTGTGCCATGATACTATGCTCACAGCACACAGCATAATGATAGCTGTGATTTTTCATAGATGCCCTTTATACTATGGAGAAAGTTGCCATCTCTCCTTATTTAACCAAGTAATTTAATCCTAAAATTGCATTATATTTTGACAAATTTCTTTTCAACATCAATTGATATCATTATGTAATTTTCTTTCATGTATTAATGTGGTATATTACCTACAATTTCTTTCTTATTTGGAACCACCCTTATATTCCTGGGATAAATTTAAGAGAGACTTGGTGTGTAATTCTTTTAATACACATTCAATTTGCTAAAATTTGTGGATGATTTTTGCAACGATTTTCCTAATGGAAATTAGTATATACTTTTTTTTTTGCTACATATCCCTCCCCTTTCTGCTTGCTCTTGTGTGTTCATTTTTTGTGTTCTTCTATGTCTGCTTTGTCTCCCCCTGCTGCGGCAATGTGCTGAGTCAGCTCACTGCACAGGTGGCTTGCCCCACTTGTGGGTGGCTCTGCTTCTGTTCCCAGGCAGCTTTTGCTCCATTCACAGGTGGCTTTGCTCTATTTGCTGGTGGCTCACCCTGCCCGTGGTGGCTTTGCCCTGCCCATGGCAGCTTTTTGCCCCACCCACCGTGGCTTTGCCTTCTCAGGCAGTCTGCCCACTCAGAGAGGTCTCCAGGAACTGAACCCGGGGCCTCCCATGTGGTGTACTGGTGCCTTATCCACTGGGTTACAGCCAACCCCAGTATATACTTTTCTGTTCCACTTCTCAGCCACAATTAAATTCCTTCTTAGAGGACCCAGACATGGCTCCCAGTTCAATGTTCCACAGAGCCAGTTGGGACTGATGTACAAAGACATCCAAATTTTAATTGAGATGCACCCATCCTGGGACCCTCACTTGTAAGTGAATGGACCACTACTGTGGAGCATATAAACTACCCTGCAGAGCCTAGGGAGTGGGAGGTGCCCAGGGCAACAAACTTCTCCAGTGACTCTCAACCTACCTTAGATTTTTTCCTTCCAATTTTCACATTTGTTGAGTGTTTGTCTCTCATTAATTTTCTTCTAAAGTTTGGGGAAAATTAGTTTTGATGTAGTCAAATTAGCAAATACTGAAATAATCACATCCACTTTCATTTGCTCTTTGGAGGTCATGTGCTGGACATGGATGTGTCCTACTCTAGAATCTTACTCATGTCAGTTCCTATCAGTTTTTGCAAGAAGTTTACTCTTTCCTTTAGAGTTCTTAGCATATTATTGATAGTAATTTAAAATTTTTCATCTGATAATTCCAACATCTCTGACTAATAAGAGTCTGGGTATGATGTTGCCCTGACTTTCAGATTGTTTTTTGCCTTTCAGCATGCACTGTGAGTTATTGTTGAAATCCACACATGAAATATCAGGCAAAGGCAACTGAGGTAAATAGACTTTTAACATTAGGTCTATGTTTAACTGGTTAGAATTTAGGCTGTTTTATTGTTTCCTGCAGCTGCAAGTTTCAGTGGCTAAAATTTCTTCTGTTGTCCTTTTGTCTGTCACAGTTTTCTTTGAGTTTCCTTACTGATTCATACTTAAATTGGGGCTGAGCCATGCAATTCTTAATAGTTGTTACCCATTCTTATATACTGTAACTCTTTTAAAGTGTTGTAATATGTAGTGTGAAGTAAAAGGTCTATAATCCTATGATAAAGTCTCAGTTAAATGTGTCCCTGGTCTATGAAATTCAAGAACAATAATCACTATTCTTTTTTTTTTCTGTAGCCCTCATGTGAGAAGTGGGAAATACCAGGGGACCTGGATTTGTGTATCTACTTTCCATCAGGTAAATGTGGCTTAGATAAAACCCAGTTTTATTAGGTTCAGATAAAATACTGTCCCTTAAAGACTGGCCTTTGTTAAGGAGAACAGAATGCTTTGTGAATATTTTAAATGGTTATTCTTTCCTTCATGCTTTTGGAGGCACAATGGGAATTTTCCACCATCCTCACAGTGACAAGCTTGGGACCCATGGAGGCAAAATGCAAAAATGTGTGAGGGTCCCCCTAATCTTGGGATTCCAGATGATTTTTAACTTTCAAGTTAGTCCATACTCTATCTTCAGCAATTAGTCACATCAACTAATTTAATTGTAAAAATGGAAAATTTAATATGTCTCACTTAAGTACATCTACCTGTTGTTACTTCTGATAAATTAAATTTCTGTATGTGCATGACTTTCCAGTTTTGGGGTACTTAAATTATGACAAATCTAAGAAAAGTTGATTTTAGATATTTTAGCTTGCTGTCAGGACATGATTGGCTATTTCTAAATTCTACATGTTGTGCTAAATCTGAAAGTATTTTTCAGAAAAAGACACTGAACATATTCTGTTATCAAACTTGTGGTTGTCAAAAAAGAGATATATGAGTCTTTTTGCATAATTATCAGAGAGATTACAAATGATGTTCTGAAAATTTGGGTTTGGATCTCAAATTAATTAACTATTTTTAAAAAATGTTTTAATTACTTGTTTTTATGAGGTTGTTTTAGTGAATTCAAAAGTCAAGCACCACTGGTGGGTAACAGTCATTTTCACTGTAAGAAAAGAATATTTTCATTCTTAAGGATTCCTTAAATAAGCACACATTGAAACCAATTTAATACATCAGGATAAATAGGCAGAGGCAGAAAGACTTGAAATGAAAATTGTTTTCATCATGTAGCTTGTTCATTAGGAGCGAACTTGAGAAACATTAACAAATGCAAATTCATTCCTCATACATAAAGGTAAAAGTACAGATATAAACCAATGCCAATATGCCAGCATTGTAGAAACCCTAAAATATGTACAATCCTTTAAGACCATGGAGCATCCATATCCTATAACCATTCATATGTTTTTTCTCTGAGCTATAATTTTGTCTTTACTGATATCTAATTACAATCTCTGAAAATATAATCATGTATTCTCAGTATATTTTGGGGAGCTTCAAATAGATATAATTAATATAAGTAATTATACTGTCTGAAGCATAGCTGGAATTTGGCCTCACAACATGAAGAGGATTGTACTATGGTAAATTGACACTCCAGTTAGGTGAGAGCCACAGGTGGAAAAGGCTTTTTGCCTTCCTTCAGCAGAAATCATCCTCAGAATGGCCCTCAGAATGCAAGCATAGGAGATCAGGACTATGGATATAGTAACTATCTCAATAGAGTCTGCAATGTAGAAGAGTAGAAGGTGGTTGATGTGAGTGTCAGAACAGGAAATAACAAGGAGTGGAGGGATGTCACAAAGCACATGTTTAATTTAACTGGATGCATAGAATAACAGGCTAAAAGTGGCCACTGTGTGAAAAGCACCATGCAAAAAGCCACCAACATAGGAAGCAATGATTAGAGGCACATAGACTCGTGGTGATATGTTAACTGAATGAAGTAGTGGGTTGTTGATTGCTATACAGCAACCATAAGCCATTGTAGCCAAGAGAAATAAATCTGTGTTTCCTAATGAAGCAGTGAGTAAAATCTGTGTTTCACATCCAAGAAATGAAATAGGTTTACTCTATGCCAAGAAATTGACCAACATTTTGGGGGTGACAACTGAAAATAGCAGGCATCCAGGAATGACAACACAATCAGAAAATAGTACATGGGGTCATGGAGACAGGCATCCTCAATAGCCAATAAAACCAGTCCCAAATTTCCAATCAGAGTGAAAAGAAAGGTTGCTAGAAATAAAAAAAATAGGAAGACCTCCACAACTCAATATTATCTGTGAAGCCCATCAATATAAAATGGTGACTTCAGTCACATTCTTCCATGGGAACCTGTAGGTATCCAAATTGGATGGTACCTCTGATGTATCAGATTATATGTGTGGTCTGCAAGACACTGTTTCATGATACAGAGTTCACCCAATTTATATTCCCATGTCTGCTTCTTAGAAGGATGTTGATAACCTAGGCAGTGATTGGTTAGGCATTGTTGAAGAAATTGGGCCCAGGAGGATGTAGTTCTCTGTATATATAAAAGGTAGTCACGGTTTCATTCATGTCAAAAAAGAAAAAATAATAATTATTGTGTTTTTTCTGTTAAATTTTGAACTACCTTTTCTTATATTATATCTTATATTAGAATATAACACTTGAATACTCATTTGGAATTTAAATGATCATAATTTAAAAATGGGAGCAAATACATTTACCTCACAAGATTGTGTTAAATGTAAAAAGAAAATCAAGGTGAAAGTTATGTCATTTAAAAATGTTCCCATATGACTGAAACTGGGATTTCAACTTTTCTTAAAAATCTTCCATTTCACACCAAACCATTATATGTGTTCTTTCCTGGCAATGATCCTTACCCACTAGTTCTTCTGGAATAATTTTGTACAAGGCAACCAAAGTTATTCTGGAAGAAAGTGCACCTCATGTATCATAAAAAGCAGTGCATTTCCCCCCACATTTTTAGTTTTCTTTCTTGAAAACATAACACTAAGTTGTCCATTTTTGTCTCTTAAAGTGATTGTAACTTTTTAATGTTGTTTCAAATGTTAAAAATAACTTCATAAGATGTTTCCTATGCATTTAACCATTATTATAAAAAAGTCATTGGACAGATTTTCCAGGCATATTTCTATAAAATTAAATAATGGCATTTAAATTGTTATAATTGCTAAGGAAAATTCTAAAATAATTATAAAATATTATCACCCTAAATCAGTAATAAATTCATTGCTAAAAATCTAGTTATTGCTTTGCTACAATATAAATTTTATTATAATATGTTTTCTTATATAATAGAATATTTTCTTATATAATAGAAATTTTGGAATTGCAGAAAGGAAAGTTCATGATAATAGTTAACAGCAATATTGTAATATTCTTGCATCAATGTCAAAGAAGGTACTAAGGGTAAATAATAAGGAGGTATGAGATTTTTTCTTTTGGAATGAGGTTTACTGGGGCAATGTCTGCACAACACTGTGATGAAGGGGAGAGCCACTGAGTGTACACTTTGGATAGAATGTATGAGGAGCTGGAATGTATAACACAGTGAACCATGTGATGGAAGATGGACTGTGGTTAACAGTGCAAATATAAGAACCTCTTTTCATGAACCAAAACAAATGTACAGTACTAGCATATGTGTTAATAATTGGGGATGTGTGGGAAAAAAATACCAAATGTAAGTTATGGAACAGTTAGTGGTAATAGTCTGATGTTGTTCTTTCATAATCTATAACAAATGTTCCACCATTATGTAAGATGTTGGTGGAGGGGTGATGTGTGAAAATTCTGCACAATATCCATGCTTGTTTTGTAAGCTCACCACTTCTCCAATAAAAATAGATATCAAAAAAAAGAAAAGTGCATAAACAAAAAAACTTAATGTTTAAATGCAAAACACAAAAACAAGATATTAAAGCGGTCCCCACATCTGGACCAAATGCTTCAGTGATTGAAATACAGAAATGAGTCTAACATACTTAGGAATTATGTTTCAGAATAATGACATTTGTTTGTCTTTTACTCATAGCTGGCATATTATGAACTCATTCATAAGTAATTAGTCTGTGTTTTCCAGGGTCTATTAGAATGAAATATGTGCCATAATTTAGGCTGGGCTGGATTCAGTGACTTACAAATGATTTATATTCATGATATGAAACACCACACATGTTTGTCATTTTGTGATTCCCTACATCAAGAAGAGAATGAGGATATCAGTTTAAAACTACAGTTGGAAGGAAAATAAAAACCATATGCCATTTTCACCATGAAATGTTATCACAGATCAATGTGATCATGTGGAATACAAATAAAAAGAGTAAACAGCAATGTAAATATGGGGCTAGAGAACTAAAATTGCACACTTGGTCCTTAGAGAAATCAAAGAAAAAAGGTATAATTAAGGTAATTTCTGATTTGTGTGCAAATATGCAATATTATTATTCATAGAAAAAAGATGCATAAATATAATTTCTGTATAGTTTGAAAAGTTATATTAATGAAATAACAAAGAAATCAATTAATAATATAAATGTGTATTACTACATTGTGCATCATAAAAATATTTTTCTATTACTAATAATCTTCATTCTCTCTCTCTCAACTCCACATTCTGTCTTGTCTCTGTCTCACTCTCTCTCCTTCTCTTGCTTTCTCTCTCATTAACTCTATAGTGAAAGGAAATATTCAAGTACTTAAAAAATGTATCAATAGTTATCTAAAAAAGAAATTCATTACAAAGAACACTTGACTGACATACACAAGAGAAATTTCAGGTACATCACACCTGTAGCCTTCATTTCTCTGTCAGCTATGAGAGAAGACAACAATTATGAAAGAGTAAGAATATTATATTTGGCCTCTAAGACCCTGTATTAAAATCTCTTTTTTAAGAATTAGTGATAGTGTGAGCTTGGAAAAGTAATCTCAACATTCCAACTAAAAGAATAATAAAATGGAGGAAAATGTTCAGACTCAAATTGTTCAACTACATGAGCATAGTATCATGGCACAGTATTTATTTATGAGTGCATTAAATTATTTTGTATTAATTTCAATTTTTTATTTTATATTTAGGATGCAGAAGTCGAAATATGACAAATTTTATTTACATGAAACACAATTAATGGAGTGTTATAAAATTAAATTTTATTAAATCATTGGGCAATGCATGGGCTAAGTGTTTCTTCTTTTAATTATACATATGCTTTGTATATATCATTAAATATACATAAAATAAATTAATTAAATAATTAAAAAGAATTCTATTGTGACTAAATCCAAAGAGGCTCATTATTCTGTACTTTAAGGTGCCATAAAAATTCATACAGTTCACAGCATTTTGCATTTTCTATGTCAGTAAATGATAGTACTATTTTCCTTTAATTTTCCTGATAATCTTGCTGAAAGAATTTCCTGATAACTGTTGAGGTCTCTGATTCTGTACATAAATTAGGAAAGTGATTTATGAGTGAAGGTATAGCATATCAATGATGTCCCATTAGTGAAATTATCTACTTCACTACAAGGAACGAGACATGATAGAGAAAAAGTTGATGTTTAACACCTTCATCAATCTGATCTTCACACTGGCACTTCTGCTAAGTAATATTTGAGGAGATTTGACAGTGTTTATGTGTAGCTGATTTTTCTATAACAGGAGAAGTATGTAAAGAAAAGAATACATAGATCTTGAATTTAAAAAATATATATATAATCCTTTTGGAAGACTCTAAACCATTTCCTCAACTCTCATTTAGTCTGAAAACATAAAGTAACAGAAACTCATGAGAACAGTTTTACAAACATCAAACTTTAGAAGGAGGGAAGCTATGATAGCAGCTACTATGTATTAATAAGTGGCTTCTAATAGATGAGAATTTTGTGCCAATTATCTTACATAATCAACATAGCAATCTGTAAGCCAAAAATATTAGAATCCTTGACTATATGAGGAAATGCATGCCCAGTTAGAAATACAACATGACAAAATTCACACAGTTATTTACAGAGCCAGGATTCAAGCCCAGATTTCTCTGACTCCTCACTATAAGCTATTTCCTCTCAACCATATTGCAATACCATTGTGACATGCCAAAATTGTGGAGTCATTGCATAGAAAATATACAAAATAACATTCTCAGCTGTTTTTATTCACTAACACACTCAAGCTTCCAAAAAAACTCACGCAAATAAACATAAAATATAAAACAAACCAAATAATGTGGGTGGTAGATCATTTAGCTAATAAAATAAAATTTAAATAAATTATTATTCCTACATCAGAAATATATATATATATATTATATATATATATTATATATATGCTCTAAGTGGCATATATTAAATGGCTAAGACTAAGCCAATTTTCTCACCATTTAATTAAATGTCTTACCTTAACTTCCCCTATTCTATTTTATTCAATCAAGAAAATTAAAACAAATTTCTCATTGTATCACTACTTACCTAGCATATATGACATCCTTCTTCTTTAAACTTTTATCTTCCCTGGAATGTCTAGGCATGCAGTTCAATTTTTTTTTTAATACAGCACTGAGTTAACTAGAATGAACTGTGTCAAATTTCAATTTTAAAGAATGTAATATTAATGTATTAAAGCACACAGTTGACATTCAGGATTATACCTTCTGAAACATTTTAAATGATTTAAAAAACCTTTTTATCACCACTGGAACAGAACTGTTTATTCAGTTAAATGATATTCAGAATATTGTGCTTTTGGATTCTTTTATTAGCTTTTTGAGTTATTCTTGAAGTCCACAGGGAATTCCCCAGTGAGAAAATACACTAATTCTCTTTTGGGACATAAAAGCCCAAGTTGTTGTTGTTTTGTTCTTTTTTCCTGTAAAAAACATGTGAATGGTTCAGGAATAATGTACTACATGATTTAAAATAAGGAAAGCATGAATGAACTTTGACCTCTAGTAAAGAACTGATCCTTCAGTGGAAAAAATATATGAAATTGAACAGGAAATCAAATCTAATGTTAAAGGACATAACCCTAGCTCTGATATTAATGAACTAAGGTAACACAGATTAATAACACAAATTCCCTGAAATCAAGTTTTCTCTTCCTCAGAATTGAAACTGCTTAATTTTCTCAAAATCCTGTATAAAAGCATATAAAAAATGAAAGCATTACATGTGACAGAAATTATAATTGATTAATATAAATCAGTTATTTGATCCTCAAAATTTAGAAAGCTAGACTTTTAATGGAATGAGAGATAAATTTAAACTCAATGAGGTTTTCAGAAGAGATAAAATATGAATAAAAGTAATGATGTAAACTCAGCATTAGAGAACATTAAGAGGAGAGATGACACAGTATATAGATAAGTGTGACATATTATATGATAGAACATTAGAGTATTAGAGATCTGGGAGAGTTAAAGTTCAGACATTTTGAGTAGTACACAGTCTTTTCATGTCATAGGGCTTTATATAGTAATCTATAGACTACTAACTTCTTATGTATATAAGAATTTCTAGGAAAGTTTTTTAAAAGTGCGTGTATGCCTTGGTCTCATATGCAGAGATTTTATGTTAGATAGGGAATGCTGGTCATCAAATTTGAATTTAAAAAGAAAGAAGGAAGATGTTACTGGCAGGAGAAGCACTTGAAAACAGTCAAGCCATTAATTAGCTATGATCCCAAATTTTTCTACAGATTAAATGCAACCCCAATTAAAATGAAGCAAACATTTTTGCAATATTTGAAAAACTGATTTTACAAATGAAAAGATCATGCAAAAGATCTAAGACAGTTACAACAATTTAGAAAACAAATAAATCTGGAAAACACATCATCTAATTTCTAAGCTTTCCTGAAAGCTAAAATACTCAAGAGAATGTCTTATTGGTGAAAAGATATGCCTCTAATTCCATGGAATAGAATAGAGAGAGCAAAATAGATTCACTCCCATGAGGTCAACTGACTTTCAACATAGATGCCATGGAAGATCCATGGGGGAAGAATAGTCTTTTGAAATAATGGGGCTTACATAATTGAATAGTTTTTGCCACATAAATACACACATTCAATACATTAATTAACCTTTTGCATCATAGTTAAAGTTCTCTTAATATAAACCTCAGAGATTCACGGAAAACTTAATGCTTTAAAACCTCTAGAGAAAATGTAGTACAGCATATGCATGACCAAGAGTTATTCCATTTTTATAATAAAAGGCAAAATGCATGAACTCTAAGATAAAAATTTGATGTACTTGAAAGTCACAATTGAGAGAATGATACAAGCCATTGACTTAGACAAAATTTTTGCTAAACCTCTGTCTAATAAAGGACATGTACCTGGAATGTATAAAAAGCTGTTCAAGTCCCAATAATTTGAAGATAAAAAAAAATCAATTGAAAATCTGCAAAAATTTCATCAGACTTTCCCCAAAAGGAGATGCAGAGATGGCAACTAACCCCATGAGAAGATGTTCAGCACTATTTGTCATTAGAGTAACACAGTTTAAATCCTCTATGTGAACTCCCTTATTTGAAACTTTCCTTCCAGTATTTCAGCTCTATTCAAATGACATTTTTAGTATCTAATGTTATAGTGAAACATTACAATCCTTCCTTCTGAAATTGATTCCAAAACAATGAAACCCAGTTCCAACATTGATATTCATGTGCTCTGTGCATTCCATGAATTTCAGTAAAGCAGGAAGGAAATAAAAGATAAAAGTTGGAAGTGAAATCACAAACTGCCAATATTTTGATAAATGTTATGCTTGAGCACACAGAAAAAATCTCTAAATTAGTTATTAGAATTTATGAATTTAATAAATGTGCTGAATAAAACATAAACTTAGAACAACCAACTGTATTTCTATAGCACAGCAATAAACAACTAGAAAATAAAATTGGAGAAATAGCATGAACAAAAATATTTTCTTAAATAAGAAATAGAACTTAAGGATAAATCTGACTTAATTAATATAGGGCATCTATAAAGATAAGTATAAAAGTTACTCAAGATAAAAGAGATAAGTACTGCAAATATATACACAGTATAACCATGTTTTGGTCAGCCAAAGGCGTGCCTTTTGAAATATACCAAAGATTGGTCGGTCTTTATAAAGGGTATTTATTTGGGGTAGAAGCTTACAGTTACCAGGCCACAAAGCATAAATTCCTTCCCATACCAAAGTCCATGTTTTGTAGAAAGATGGCTGCCGACGTCTCCAGGGTTCAGGCTTCTGGATTCCTTTGTTCCCGGGGCTGCGTTTCTCTCTGGGCTTAGCTCCCGCTTTCTTCATGAGTTCAGCTGAAGACCATGAGACTCTCTGCGCTGCGTCTCTCCACAAGGCCAGCTGCAGCCCATCCGGCGATCGGCTCACTCCAACATCAGAACTGCTTCTTTAAATCTCCTTCTCCAAAATCTCCTCTCTGCTTCTCTCTAATCTCTGCTTCTACTTGAGACCACGCCCACCGAGGGGCAGGGCTCAACTTCTCACTGACCTGGCAGTTAACGCCCTATTCACAACTCAATCATGCCCAGATGAACAGACCAGCTTACAAACATAATCTAATCTATATTTTTGGAGTTCATAATTAAATCAAACTCAAACCATTACAAACCATGAATTGGAAAATTTAATATTGTAACAATATCCAACATCCTAATTTTATCTGCAGTTTCAAGAAAATGTAAATATAAATCATTTTTTCCTCCTTCACTTTCTTCTTTCTTCTCTCCTTTTCTTCATTTTCCCCCTCCTTTTGGATCTTGGGAAAGAGTAGAATTTTTCTGTGGGGTAGCTGATCATATTGGAAATGAAAATAAAGGATTCTTTGGGGGAGCTAATAATATTTCATGATGTTTTTTTGTTTTACCTTGTCCTCTTTCTACTGACTGATTTTAAATTGGAAGTAAAATATAAAGTGATAATTATATTCAGGCAAAAAAATCTTTTTCAATAACACTTCATAATTAAACTGTGCAAGCCCTACATTATTTCATCTGGAAGCACAGGAGATCAGGTTATTTTCTTATTAGTGTTTTTAAATTAAACACTTGGATAGAATTCTAATGGTAATATCTCCTGAAAGATGTGATTTCTGTTTTGGAAATAACAAGTAATATTTGAAATATGTTTCACAGATTATGGTTAACATATTCCAAGTAAATTTCCCTCAGAAACAGTAAAATTATTTACTGAAATTCTGATGACTCTTGAATTACATTTTGTCCCTAGCTTATTTCTCATTCATGATGTACTGGCATATTGAACTAACTATACCATTCATTTAAATACAATGTTTATTTTATACTACTTATGTAACATTACAAATATGATGTGTAATTTACTTTGATGATGTTATTAATTTACTAAAATATAGTATTTTTCCTACATTCAGTATTAGAGGAGAGATTTTTGATAAAACACTGTTATTAAAGATATGTGTGATGGTGAGGTTCATGGGTCAATTTGGCCTGATAATGGTGCCCAGTTGTTTGGTGAAGCAAGTCACTGACTTAATTGTTACTGTCAGGGCATTTCATGGAATTAAGTCACCAGTAAGTTGATTGCATCTATGGCTGATTACATCTACAATCAACTGAAGAGACTGCCTTCAACGATAGAATCAGTTGAAAGACTGAAAAGGAGAAATGATGATTTCATCAGCAGAAGAGATAATTTCCATCTCTATTTCAGTGAGCTTCCCCTGGGGAATTCATTGAAAACTTTTATTAGTATCCCCAGCTTGCTGCCTGCCCTGTGGAATTTGGACATGTGAATCCCCACAGTCATGTGAAACAATTTTACAAAATCTCACAATATTTACAGATATCTCCTGTAGGTTCTATTTCCTTAGAAAACACTGACCAAGCAGTTTATCCTTCATTTTGCAAGGAACACCTTGAAATACCCCACACTACTGGGCACCTAGGTATTTGACTGATGTGGAAGGCCCCAGTAGTTTTGTTGGATTTATCTCCCACCCTCTGACATGCAAATGCCTTACCAATAAGTCTAGAGTAGTCAATTCATCTTGCTCACTATTTCCAATCATCAAGTTATCATCAATATAATGGACCAGTGTGGTGTCTTGTGCGAGAAAGAGATGGTTAAGATATCTGAAGACTAGATTATGACATAGAGTTGGAGAATTTCCTGAGTTAGGAAAGTGTATTGCTGGACTTGCTGACTGAAAACAAACTCTTTCTGGTGGTCTTTACTAACAGCAATTAAGAAAAAGATTTTCCAGATCAATAGCTGCATACCAGCTCTTGGAAGAGACAGAAGCAAATACAGATACTGTGCGTGGAGGCACTGGAAGTCCTTTATAGAAGAACCATAATGCAGACCCATGGGATTTTGGAGCAAAGACTTAGCTTCCATGGCAGATAATTACTCTATTTTTGAGAAACAGCTTTCAGCCTGCTATTAGGCCTTAGGAGAGATTGAATATTTAACCATGGGCTACCAATTTATCATGAGAACTGAGTTCCCTATCATGAACTGGGTGTTAGCTGACCTGCCAAGCACTAAAGTTTGGCATGCACATCAACACTTTATAAAATGGAAGTGGTATATATGAGGTAGAGCTCAAACAGATCCTAAGGGCACAAGTAAGTTACATGAGGAACTGGCCCAAGTGTCCACTGCCCCCTACTCCTGACACATTACCTTCTTTTTCCCAGCCCACAGATACAATCCTCTTAGGGAAATCCTTACAATGAGTTCATTAAGAAAGATAAAACTCTGGCCTGGTTTACAGATGATTCTACATGATATGCACATACCAACCAAAAGTAGATAAATGTAACACACAGTTCCTTTCTAGGATGTCGCTGAAGGAGAATGGTGAGGGCCCAGTGGGAGGAATTTCAAGCACTGCACCTGGTTGTTCCTTTGGCTTGGAAGGAGAAATGGCCTGAAGTGAATTTGTATACTCATTCATGGGCTGTCACCAAAGGTTTGGTTGGATGGGTATGGTTTAGAAGGAACATGATTGGAAAATAAGTAAAAAAAGTTTTGGGGAAGAATTATATTGATAGACATTTCTGAGTCAGCAAAAAAACATGAAAACATTTAAGTACCATGTGAATGCTCAGCAGAGTGTAACTTCAGCAAAGGAAGATTTTAATAATAACCTGTTCTGTGGATACAAAGTGGTCTCTTTCCACAGCCACTCATGTCATTGCCCAATAGGCTAATGAACAAAGTAGTCATGGTGGTAAGGGTGGAAGTAACACATGGGCTCAGCAACATGGACTTCTAGTCACAAAAGCCACATTGGCTATTGCCACTGCTGAATGCCCAATCTTCCAGCAGCAGAGGCCTAAACCCAGTCCCTAATATGGCACCATTCCCCAAGGTGAACTGCCTGCTACCTGTTGGCAGGTTTATTACATTTGACCACTTCCATCATGGATGGGGCAGTGATATGTTCTAACTGGAATAGACACAGACACTGGATATGGGTTTGCCTTCCCTGTATGCATTGCTTCTGTAAAACTACCATCCATGGACTTACAGAATGCCTTATCCACCATCATGTTATTCCACACAGCATTGTTTCTGATCAATTAACCCATTTCACAGAAAATGCTCTGCAGAAATGGCATATGCTTATGGAATTTAGTGGTCTTACTATGTTCCCCATCATTCTGAAGCAGACATTTTAAGAGAATAGTGGAATGGCTTGTTATTGTTTTTGTTTTTTATTTATTTATTCCCCCACCCTCATTGTTTTTTCACTCATTGCTCTCTGTATGTTCTTCTGTGTCTGCTTGTCTTCTCTTTAGGCAGCACCAAGAACATATCCTGGGACCTTCCAGAGTGGGAGAAAGGTGCTCAATCTCTAACACCATGTCAAATCCCTGGTCTTCTGTGTCTCCTGTTGTCTCTCCTCTGTGTCTCTTTTTGTTGTGTCTTTTTGCTGTGCCAGCTCTCTGCACAGGCCAGCACTCCATGTGGGCCACCACTCCTGCACAGGTTAGCATTCAGAGCAGACCAACATTCTGCATGGGCCAGCTCTCAAACCAGCTCACCATGTGAGCCAGTTTGCCTTTCACCAGGAGGCTCTGGGAGTTGAACTCTGGTCCTCCTATATGGTAGACAAGAGCCAAATTATGGTGCCAACTGAGTGGCAATACCATGCAGGGCTGAGGCAATGTTCTCAAGGAGGCTGTTTTTTCTTTAAATCAATATCCACTTTATGGTGTTGTTTCTCCCATAGCTAGGTTTCATTGTTTCTCCCAGGAATCAAGGGGTGGAAATGTAAGTGACACCACTCCTTATTTCTCCTAGTGGTCCATTAGGAAATATTTTGCTTCCTGCCCCTCCAAACTGCAGGTCTGCTGGTCAATAGGTCTTAGTTACAAAATTGGGAGTGTTTCTACCAGGAGACACAAAGATTCCATTGAACTGGAAGTTAAGATTGACACCTGACCACTTTTGGCTCCTCATGCTTCTGAATCAACAGGCAAGGATAGGAATTACGGTACTGACTGGGGTGATTGACCCTAACAAGGGGAAATAGAACTGTGTTTTAGTTTGCTAACTGCTGTCAAAACAATAAAATAGAAATGAGTTGGCTCCTATGAGAGGGATTAATTAACTTAATACTTTTACAGTTCTAAGGCTGTGAAATTGTCCAAATCAAGGGATAATCAGAGATGATTTCTCCCTAAGCTGCAACTATTGCTGATCAAGCACATGGCAACATTAACTTGTCTCTCCTCTCTCCTCCATTATTTTCAGTTTCTGGTTAAAGTGGCTTCCTCTTAGATTCTGGGTTACACTGATTTCAGATTTTGACTCCTGGGCCATCTCTCTCAGCTTCTGGGTTCCTTTCTCACTCTGCAGCTTTTTTCTGTGTCTGAAAATTTACATTCCTCCATTTATAAAGGACTCCAGTAAGAGGATTAAGACCCACCCTGGCTCATGCAATCTAATCAAAGTCCCTTAACTGAAGTAATTTATTCAAAAGTTCCCACCAACAGTAGGTTAACACACACAGAAATTTATTAGCTCTAAGAGCAGGATTTTCTGGGTCCACAAAAGTTTCAAACTGCCACAGCCTTCATCTACATGATGGAGGTAAGGAAGATTTTGCCTAGAATACAGGAGATTCCCTAGGAATTCTCTTAATACACCCATGATCTGTGATTAATTTCAATGGAAAACTGCAACAACTCAATTTCTGGACCAATAGTCCAGAAACTTCTGAAGTGTCCTAATCAAAGAATGAACGTTTGGGGGCTGACTTGATAGCCCAGTGGATAGGGCACCGGCATACCACATGGGAGGCCCTGGGTTCAGTTCCCGGGGACCTCTCCTAGCGGGCAGACCACCTTGAGAATGGCAAGCCACCATGGGTGGGCCAGAGCCGCTGTGGGCAGGGCAAAAAGCTGCCACAGACAGGGCAAAAGCCGCCATGGGCAGGGCAGGTTGCCTGTGAATGGAGCGCAACCCACAAACTGAAGCAAGAGCCAGCCGTGAATAGAAGCAGAAGCCGCCCACAAGCGGGGAAAGCCGCGCCTGTGCAGTGACTAAGTCTCGGCGTGTCGCGCCACAATGGGGGGGAAGGGGAGATATGTAATAAAATAAATAAATCTTTAAAAAAATAAAATAAAATAAAATAAAATAAAGAATGAAGGTTTGGGTCACTCAACCAGACATAGAACTCTGGCCAACTGATGTGCTTGCTGAGGGTAAATGTAGCATGGAATGGGTTGTGAAAGAAGGTAGTGATAAATATAAACTATGGGCACATGAAGAGTAACAGAAAGGAGGACTCTAATTATTATGAATACTTTTCCTTGTTTTGTTATGAATATGTCTGTATATGAACATAAAGTAAATACCTTTATTTTTTCTTCCATATCTCATGCCTTTGTCATATGACATGTTATATTAATTTCATGTCAAAATATTTAAATTATAAGGTATCAAGTTTAACTGAATATTTCCCAAGGACTTGCACCTTATCTTGGAGAAATTTAGTGCATTTCCAGGTTTATGGAAGATATTTGAGTATTGTTACATTAAAAAGTCTGTTATTGTTTTTTATTTAGAGATTTATTATGGTTAAGTGTGATATGTATGTCTGCCAAGTTGACAAGGCGTGGACTGGAATGGTTAGGTTCATGTGTCAATTTTGCCAGGTAATGATGCCGAACTATTTGTTCAAGCAAGCACTGGCCTAATTCTTACTGTGAGTACATTTCATGGACTTAAGTGATCTGTAAGTTCAACTTACATCTAGAGCCAACTGAGTAGAGTCACCTGAGTAGACTGTCTTCAGCAGTGAGAGATGGCTCATCCAATCAGGTGAAGGCCTTGAAAGGAAAAGTGATAAGATATAAATATCACATGTTGTTTACATGGTCTCAGTATTGCATAACGAGGACTTGATCATCCTTAACATGATAGACTCCAGGCTACAAATACCCATGTATTTTTTCTAGACATCTGGCCTTCACTGATCTTGGTTATTCAATAGTTGGGGGACCCAAAATGCTATTTCATTTTCTTACAGGTCAATATTCATTCTCCTTCCATTGGTGTGCTACCCAAATCACTTACTTTCATATGTTTATCACAAGTGAAATTTCTTTTTGCCAGTGTCTTAGCAAAAAAGACACTAGATTGCCACAGGGTTGCCTATGCAAAATACCAGAAATGTGTTGGCTTTTAAAAATTAATATAATGAAATTATGTTTAATGAGGTTTTAGATTACAGGAGAATTACATAAAGTATAATGGATTTCCATGTACCCTTTATCTTCCCCTATTAATAACACCTCACAATTGTTTGGTAAATTTGTTACAACTGATGAGTAAATATTGAAACATCACTACTAACCACAGTCTATAGATTATATTGTTGTTTACAATTAATTCCAATGTCCTAGGTTCTACTTCTTATTCACTTTCCCCTCTCCTCAGAGCCTCTGGTAACCACTAAATTTATAACAATATTCCATGTTCTCCCATTACTACAATATTGATAAGTTTACTTTTTTATGCTACATTTACTTTATTCCATCTTCAACATTATTGCACTGAATGTTGTTGTTAAAATAAAAATATTTATTCTGAGACCAAA
>PVKH010010859.1:0-18037 GCA_004027955.1 Chaetophractus vellerosus | reverse complement strand
TTTTTTTTTCAATTTTGAGGGGGTCTTATTTATCTATTTTTTTCTTTCGTGGTTCTTTCATGAAACCATTCCCTAATATAAGATCCTGTAGATGCTTCCCTACATTTTCTTTCAAGATCTATATGGTCTTGACCTTTATATTTAGAACATTGATGCATCTTGAGTTATTTTTTGTAAAAGGTGTGAGATGGTGTACCTCTCTCATTCTTGTGGCTATGGATGTCCAGTTCTCCATGCACTATTCATTGAAGATGCCTTTCTCTCCTACTTGAATGAGCTTGGTGGCCTTCTCAAATATCAGTTCACTGAATGTGAGGATCTATATCAGAACTCTTAATTAGGTTCTATTTATCAGTATGTCTATCCTTGTGACAATACCATGAGTTTTTGATCACTGTAGCTTTGTAATACATTTTAAACTCAGGTACTGTCAATCCTTGAATTTTCTTTTTCTTTTTCAATATATCTTTTCCTCTTTGGTGCCCCTTGCCCTTCTAAAAACTTTTCATAGTAAACTTTTCCAATTCAGTAAAAGTGCTGTGATAATTTTTATTGGGATTGTGTTAAATCTGTAAATCATTTATGAGAGAATAGATATCGTAATATTCAGTCTTCCTATCCATTAACAGGGAATATTCTTCCATTTATTTAGGTGTTCTTGGATTTCTTTTAACAATGTTGTGCAGTTTTCTGTGTACAAATCATTTACATATTTAATTTTATTTATTCCTAGGTATTTGATCCTTTTAGTTGTTATTGTAAATGGGATTTTTTTCCTTGATTTCCTCCTCAGATTACTCATTACTAGTGTACAGAATGCTACTGATTTTTGCACATTGGTCTTATAACCTGCCATTTTACCAAATCATTTATAAGTTCTAGAAGATTTCTTGTAGATTTCTCAGGGTTTTCTATGTATAGGTTTATGTCATCTGCAAATAGTGAAATTCATGCTTTTTCCTTTACAGTGTGGATGTCTTTTATATCATTTTCTTGCTTAGTGCTCAAGCAAGTATTACTATCACAATGTTAAATGAAAGTGGTGAAAGTGGGCATCCTTATCTTCTTCCCAAATTTGAGGGAAAGCTTTTGGGATTTCATTATTGAATACTATATTACTTGTTCATTTTTCAAATATAACCTTTATCATGTTGAGGAAGTTTCCTTCTATTCCTATATTTTGAATAGTTTCTATCAAGAAATGGTGCCATATTGTGTGAAATGCTTTTTCTGCATATATAGAGATGATCATATGTTTTATTTTTCTTTTGCCCTGTTTATGTAGTTGTTTTGGTCAGCCACGAAGTGCCTTTTGAAAATATACCAAAACTGGTCAGTCTTTATAAAGGGTATTTATTTGGGGTAGTAGCTTACAGTTACCAGGCCACAAAGCATACAGTTCTTCTCATACCAAAGTCCATGTGTTGGAGCAAGATGGCTGCTGGTGTCTCCAGGGTTCAGGCTTCCAGGTTCCTCTGTTCCTGGGGCTATGTTTCTGTCCATTCTTAGCTTCTGCTTCCACCACAGGTTCAGCTGTAGACCATGAGACTCTCTGCATTACATCTCTCCACAAGGCCAGCTGTAAACTATCCGGTGATCGGCTCACTCCAACATCAGAACTGCTTCTCAAATCTGCTTCTCCAAATCTCTGCAACTCAGATCTGCTGCCTAGCCTTTATAGTTGAGACCACACAAACCAAGGGGTGGGGCCCAACACCCTCCTGACATGGCCCAGTTAATGCCCTTATCATAACTTAATCATGCCCAGATGAACAGATTAGTTTACAAGAATAATCCAATTTATATTTTTGGAATTCATAATTAAATAAAACTCTGAAACCATTACACTCCACCCCCTGAATTCCAAAAATACATTGCAATATTCAAAAAACCTTAAATTAGTAACAATTTCAAGTACAAAATCATATCAAAATCAGTTCAAAGAAATACAGTTTATTTTCAGGCAAAATTCCTTCTAGCTGGGGAACTCTGAAACATACAAAACAATTTAACTGCTTCCATAACACAAAAGGAAACACACATTCAAATTAACATAAGGAGAAATTGAGATGTTAAACATGAGTCATGGATCCTCTACAGTTCAGCAAAACTGCAGGGTGTCCTCCATTCCATTTCAAAGTATGAGAGTCATTTTCAAGATGATGGTTTCTTCTCCTTGGGGCCACATGGGAACCCACCCTTTTCACAGGGTTGCACAACAGCCATTTTCTTGGTTCCACCCTCATCAAGCATCTGGGTGTCGAGCAAGTTTCAGACCTAACCCTGTAAGCAGGTTGGGGTGATTGCCCCACCTTACCCATTTTTTGGGTTAGAGCCTTATCACCCCTAGTACAGTGAGGTGAAGAAAACATTCCCCCTATCTTTTGACATACAGGCTCAACTATCTCAGAGCAACGATTTGACCACCTGGACTTCTCCAACTTTTGGCACAGAGGCCCAAACTTTTCAGAGAAACTAGTTGACCACCTGGCCTTCCCTAATCCATGGGGGACAGGAGAAACACTCTCAGACCTATGGGGTGCTGAACTTAACCGCCCTAATCATTGAGGAATGTGTTCCACCCTCCCTGTACCCTGGGGTGGCAAAACTCTCCCAGAACATTGGGTGGGGACATCCACTCTCTTCAACCTCCCAGGCAAACTCACCCTCTCTGGACACATGGGTGGGGTTCCTCCCTTGGCCCAAGGTGATGTCTTGATTTCAGATCTCAGCTTCCATGGTTTTCTCCTTAAAGCTGTTTCTCCTTCAATGTCTCCTTTCCATGTCCTTTTTAGTCCAAGTGAACAATGGTTTTGTTCATACAACTCTGTCAAAAACTTTGTTGGTTTAGCATGCAGGAAGCAGGGTTCCAAGCCATCAGACAGTAAGACTTTCCACAAGTCTTTCCTAGATAACCCCATCTTTAATTCTGATTTACAATTTCCAGGTTTAGCTACATGTTCAAATGGGGCACTTTGAATTGGACACTTAATTTCCAGAAAGTTGGAAGTTCCAGAATCAGTTTCTGTTTTATTTGTGCCCAAAAGTTCAGTCCTTAGTGTATTTCTTTCATCTAGTATTTTGCTATAAGCTACAAGGAGAAGCCAAGCCACATTCTCTGGGTTTACTTCAGCTAAATGTTCAGGTTCACCGTTTTCAAATTCTGTCTTCCCTATAACACCAGGAGTTAATCTTGCTCAGTTATCTGCAACTTTAAAACATGCATCGCCCTTCCTCCAGTTTCCAATTATAGTTTCTTCATTTACTTCTAAAGCATCATAGAAAGTCTCTTTAGTGTCCATATTACTATCAACAGTCTCATTAAAGTGATCCAGGCCTTTTCCATCAAGCATTTCACAATCCCTCCAACAAATACCCCTTACCCATTTATAAAACCATTCCAAAATTTTGGCAATTGCGAAAGGCACTTCCCCACTCCTCAGTACCAATTCTGTTTTGGTCAGCCACAGAAGTGCCTTTTGAAAACATAACAAAATTGGTCAGTCTTTATAAAGGATATTTATTTGGTGTAGTAGCTTACAGTTACCAGGCCACAAAGCATACAGTTCTTTCCATACCAAAGTCGACGTTTTGGAGCAAGATGGCTGCCGATGTCTCCAGGGTTCAGGCTTCCGGGTTTCTCTGTTCTTGGGGCTATGTTTCTCTCCAGGCTTAGCTTCTGCTTCCACCACAAGTTCAGCTGTAGACCATGAGACTCTCTGCGTTGCACCTCTCCACAAGGCCAGCTGTAGACTATCTGGCAATCAGCTCACTCCAACATCAGAACTGCTTCTCAAATCTGCTTCTCCAAATCTCTGCAACTCAGATCTGCTGCCTAGCCTTTATACTTGAGATCACACAAACCGAGGGGTGGGTCCCAACACCCTCCTGACATGGCCCAGTTAATGCCCTTATCATAACTTAATCATGCCCAGATTAACAGATTAGTCTACAAGAATAATCCAATTTATATTTTTGGAATTCATAATTAAATAAAACTCTGAAGCCATTACAGTAGTATATTACATTGATTGATTTTTTTCATTTTGGACCATCATTTCTTACCAGGGATGAAACCCACTTGTTCATGGTGTATAATTTCTTTGATGTGTTGTTAAATATGATTAGCAAGTATTTTGCTAAGGATTTTATCATCTAGGTTCCTTAGCATGTTTGATCTGTAGTTTTACTTTCTCTTTGCTTGGCAACTTTGTTTGCCTTTGGTATTAGAGTGATATTGGGATCATAGGATGACTTAGGCAATGTTCCCTCAACTTCTATATTTTGGAAGAGTTGAAGAAGAAATGGTTTTTGTTCTTTCCAGAATGTTTCATAGAATTTACCTGTGAAGCCATCTTGTCCTGGGCTCTTCTTTAGATGAGAGGTTTTTGATGAATAATTCCATCTCATTACTTGTGATTGATCTGTTGGGTTTAACATTTTCTTCTTTCGTCAATGTAGGCTGGTTGTGTGTTTCTAGGAATTTGTCCATTTCCTCTAAATTATCTATATTCCTGGCATAAAATTTTTCAAAGTATCCTATGATACTTATTATTTCTGTGCGGTCAGTGGTGATATCTCCTTCCTCATTATTGATTTGCATCTTCTCTTTTTTTTTCTTTGTTAGTCTAGCTAAGGGTTTATCAATTTTATTAATCTTCTCAAGAAAGCAGTTTTGACTTTGTTTATTTTTCTAGTGCATATTATTTCCAATTTCATTTAGCTCTGCTCTAATCTTTGTTATTTCCTTCTTTCTACTTGCTTTGTGGTTAGTTTGTTTTTCTTTTTCCAATTCCTCCAGGTGTGCTGTTCAATCTTTGATTTTATCTCTTCTTTTTTAATGTAGGCATTTATGGCTATGTATTTCCATCTCAGCCCTGCTTTTGCTGCATATCATAGGTTTTGATATTTTTCTTGTCATTTACATTTGTCTCGAGATAGTTTTTAATTTATTTTGCAATTTCCTCCTTGACCCACTCATTGTCTAAGAGTATGTTAACTTCCATATCATTGTGCTGAGTCTCTTTTTCTGCCTCTTACTGATTTCCAGCTTCATTCTCTTGTGTCAGAGAAATTATTTTGTATAATTTCAATCTTCCTGAATTTATGGAGTTCTGTGGCCTTCCATGCAGTCTATCCTTGAGAATGATCCATGTAAACTTGAGAAGGATGAATATCCCACTGTATTTGGATGTAGTTTTATTTATATGGATAATAGGTCCAGATCCTCTAATGTATTATTCAAGGTCTATCTTTCTTTATTGATTCTATGTTAAGATGTTCTGTCTAATTGTGATAATGGTGTATTAAAGTCCCCCAGAATAATTGTAGAGATATCTA
This sequence comes from Chaetophractus vellerosus, assembly GCA_004027955.1. Taxonomy (NCBI): domain Eukaryota; kingdom Metazoa; phylum Chordata; class Mammalia; order Cingulata; family Chlamyphoridae; genus Chaetophractus; species Chaetophractus vellerosus. Next base: position 12,697 of record PVKH010010859.1, on the reverse strand, counting down.
TTTCCCCACTTATGTTTTCCACAGGTATTTTGAGGTGACCTGATTAGGTGCATAAATGTTTATCATTGTTCTTTCTTCTTGAGAGGTTACCCCTTTTATTAATATATAGTGTCCTCATTTGTCTTTTACAATAGTTTTTCATTTAAAGTCTATTTTGCCTGATAGGAGTATAGCTACTCCTGCTCTTTTCTGATTGTTTGCATGTAATTTTTTTTTCCAAATTTCACTTTTAGCCTCCTTTCATCCTTTGCTCTAAGGTGACTTTCTGGTAGATAGCCTGTAATTGGTCATATTTTCTTTTCCATTCTGCCAATCTGTGACTCTTGATTGGAGAGTTTAATCCATTAAAATTCAATGTTATTTCTGTCAATGAATTATTTACATTAGCTATATTTTCTTTAGGTTTTTGTTTGTCATATGTTGTTTTTATTTATCTTTTTACCTTTGTAGTTGCTCTTACACTGTCCTCCAGCTCGCTTGCTCTCCTGCTTTTTCCTTTGAACCTTCAGAACTCCCTTTAGTATTTCTTGAAAGGCAGGTTTTTTATTGACGTGCTCTCTTAATTTCTGTATACCTTTGGCTACATTGAACTCCACTTCATTTTTGAATGTCAGCTTTGCTGTATAAAGAATTCTTGGCTAGAAGTTTTTTCTTTCTTTTAGGACTTTCACTATGTCATACCATTGCTCTCTTGCCTCCATGGTTTCAGATGAGAAATCAGCACATAATCTTATTGAGATTCCCTTCTATGTGGTGGATCTCTTTTCTCTTACTGCTTTCAGTATTCTCACTTTGTCTTATGCATTGTGCAATTTGATAACTATATGTCTAGGAGTAGGCCTGTTAGTGTTTGTACTGTTCAAGGTGTCAGCGCTTCCTGGTCATGTACGTCAATGTCCCTCAATAGTGTTGGGAAATTTTCAGCTATTATTTCCTCCAATACTTCTCCTGCACCCTTTCCCTCTTTCCCCCTTCTGGTATGCCCATAATGCATATGTTTGTGCATATAATGTTGTCATTCAAATTTCTAAGTCCTTTTGGATTCTCTCAATCTTTTATCTAGCTGTTCTATTTGTCTGATTTCAGCTGTACTATCTTCTGCATCACTGATTATTTCCTCTGTGTGTTCAAATATGTTGCTGTGTGCTTTCTGTGTATTTTTTTATTTTTACATTTTTCCATTCATCACCATCAGGTATGTTTTCTTTTTATGTTGGTTTACAATTTCTTCAGTATATTTCCCCACTGTCTTCTTAATATCCTTTATCTCTTGCTTCATTTCATTAAGTTGATTCTTGACATTTGTTTGGACATCATTGACTAGTTGTTCCACTTCTGCATCTCCTCCTTTTGTTTTAGTTTGTTAAAGTTGGTTATGTGTTCTTGTTTCTTAGTATGGCTTGTAATTTTTTTGTTGATTCTGGGTATCTGTTTATCTTGATGGGCTTATTTGGTTGGTTAGCTTCTCTTTCTATTCTAGGATTATATTTTGTTGTTTCTTTTTGTGTAGTAATGTTAATTTTTGATACTAAGTTCCTCTTATTCTATATCATTTCACGTGTATGTGTTCCCTTGGGGAAAAATTAGGTCAAGAGAAATGGGAAGAGATAAGAAGAGAAAAAGTGTAATGGTAATATAATACTAAAAATATTAAAAGAGGATCTGTGCAAGAGCAAGGAATCTAAGTAATACAAGTGAAAAATAAAAATGCAAAGTAAAAAGAATAAAAAGAGGTGGAATAGAAAAGATAAAACAAAAGACAAAATAGATGGAAAATAGAATGAATTAAAAGGCAGATCAGAGGAGTAGAAAAAAAATTAGAAACAAAATAGATAGAAAATATAGAATGAATTAAAAGACCAGATAGATAAGAAGAGAATAGAAGGAAAGAAAAAAAGGAGAAAGAGAGAGAGAGAAATTAATAATTTTGACCAAGCAAAGTGATGGAATGGAAGAAAAGCAACAGAAGACAGAAAAATGAAGGAAAGTAGAGAAATAAAGTAGGAAAAAAAGTAAGTAACAGAAGAAGAGGATACAAAGAAAAGGAAAACAACAAATAAGAAACAAAACAGCAACAAAGAAGCAACACAAGAAAACAGCCTTCCCTCTTAGGACCCTAGAGATTTTCTCAGGCTGCTGGTGCTCATTAATTAATCACCCTGCATCCTGCCCTGTGCAGTTGATGTATCCAGTTTTAGCAAATAAAATGAAGGAAAAAGAAAGAAAAGAAATCCAAAAAACCACAAAGTAAAACAGTAGAAACTCAGCCTGTAAGTTCCCTATCATAAGGTGCCAGCTGCATACCTTAACCATCCCTGTATCCCTTCTCTTAGGCAGTATCAGGATTTGTATCAGTGACTTTCTACATGCAAGATAAGAATTCTCCCACTGCACAACAGCAGCTATATCAGCTAAATAGGCTTTTGGAAATGTATTGGGCATTTCCTGCCCCTGTTTCCCTTTGGTGGACTTTTAATAGTTTTCAGTGGCTGGTCTGGTCCTTTGCCTGTCTATGCACCCTTCCTGATCAAGTTCCTCTCTCCCAGGGAAGATGGGTGTGATGGCCTGCCTGAGCAGACTCCCCTCTCCTCTCACCATGGGGTCACCTCAGTGTAGGCTGGTATCCTCTGCAAGGTTCAAAGGGGGATCATGTGTCCAAACCCACAGAAAGGAAACCACTCTTGACCCTTAACCAGTACTGTTTTCTTCTCAGGGAATGCTCCCTCCCACTCAGCTCACTGGTGAGATCCAGGTGGTCCATAGAGGCTATTTGCCTTGAGAATGTGCCTTAGCCACCCACTGTCTCCAGCCACAAGGGTGAACAACTCATGATTTTTCCTTGTACTCTTTATCTCTTTGTCCAGCATCCTCCAGATCAATGCCCTGAATCATCCTGCTCTTCAGATTCCCAAAAGAGCTCACTCATGTAAGATTTTCCTCCTTCTCTGCTTTTTTCATGAAAAGGCTGGGCAATGCCTACCTACAGTCATGCCATTTTCCTGGAAAGTCCAGCCTTTCACATTCAATCTATTGGTATACTTGGGTCTAAGGTGAGCCTCTTGTTGACAGCATATAGATGGCTCCATATTTTCTATCCAGTCCATCAGTCTGTGTCTTTTGATCGAGATTAATCCATTAGCATTCAATGTTATTACTATAAATGCAGTTCTTATGTCACCTATTTGACCTGTGGGTTCTTTCAGTCATATTTTATTTTGACCACCCTTTTAACAATTTTATTTACATTTACTGATATAATGTTCATTTCTAGAGTCTCTTCCAAGCATCTCTCTCAGAATCTTAAATACATTATGCCACTGCATTCTTGCCTACATAGTTATTTTTTTTTAAAGATTTATTTATTTTATTACATATCTCCCCTTCCCCCTGCTGCGGCGATGTGCCGAGAGTGGTCACTGCGCAGGCGCGGCTTTCCCCGCTTGTGGGCGGTCTCTGCGTCTGTTCACGGCCGGCGCTTGCTTCAGTTCGTGGGAGGCTGGCTGCGCTCCATCTGCGGGCGACCTGCCCTGCCTGTGGCGGCTCTTGCCCTGTCCGTGGCAGCTTCTTTCCCTGCCCACGGTGGCTCCGGCCCGCCCATGTGGCTTGCCATTCTCTAGGCGGTCTGCCCCGCTAGGAGAGGTCCCCGGGAATCGAACCCAGGACCTCCCATGTGGTATGCTGGCACCCTATCCACTGGGCTATCGAGCCGGCCCCCTTACATAGTTATTGATGAGAAATCAGCACTTAATCTTATTGGATATGCCCTGTAGTTTATGCACCAGTTTTCTCTTCCTGCTCACAGAATTCTCTCATTGACATTCTGATTTTTATGTGTCTTGGAGTAGGTCTATTCAGATTTATTCTAATGGGAATATGTTGTGCTTGGACATGGATACCTATATCTTTCAATAGGGTTGCTAAATTTTCTACCATTATTTCTTATATTTGTTCTGCCCCCATTCTCTTATCCTCTCCTTCTGGGACAGACACAATACTTATGTTTGCACATCTCTTGCTCTAATTTTCTTACTTGAGACTCTGTTCAATTTTTTCCATTTTTTTCTTCATCTGTCCTTTTGTATGTTCATTCTCATAGCTCATGTCTTCAAGCATACTGAACTTTTCTACTGCCTCTTCCAATCTGCTGTTATGTGCCTCCAGTGTATATTTTTTAAAGATTTTTTTCATTTATTTCCCCCCTCCCTGAGATGGCTCCCTCATGTCTGCTCCTTGTTTTTTACTTGTGTCTGTTCACTGTGTCTGCTTATCTTCTTTAGGAGGTACCTGGAACTGAATCCAGGACTTCACATGTGGGAGATGGGCAACCAATTGCTTGAGCCACATCTCCTCCTTGCTTGTTGTTTCTCCTCATTGTTCCAGCTCATTGCACAATCTTGTTGTATCAGCTCATACTCCTTAGGAGGCTCTGGAAACTGAACCTAGGACCTCCCTTGTGGGAGGGAGACACCCAACTTCTTGAGCCACATCCACTTCCTCCAATGTATATTTAATTTATTGTGCCTTTCATTCTATATGATCTGCTGTTTTTATATGTATGCTTCTTTCATTCCTATAAGATTTGCTATTTTTATATGCATGCTTTCAAATTCTTCTTTTGCTCACCCAGTGTGTCCTTCATAACTTTAACCTCTTTAGCCATCTCATTGAATTTACTAAGATTTCTTTGAACATCTATGAGTAGTTGTCTCAACTCCTATATGTCATCTGGAAGATTATATTTTTCCTTTGAATGGGCCATGTCTTCCTGTTCCTTGGTATGTATTAAAAATAAGTTTAGGTCTTCCTTGCCCTTTCTTCCTTACTGATTGTGTGGTAAGGAACCAAAACAGCCTACTCAACAAATTGTGCTGGGAGGAGTGGATATTCATCTCCAAAATAAATAAGACCCCTATCTCACACCATTAAAAAAAAACTAGCTCAAATTGGAGAGATGGAGCAAACAAGTGGCTGAGTAAGGTATTCAGTCAGCTCATCCGACAGGGCAGATAGCAATCTATACAGAGCTATCTAAAGCATATATTTGGGGGCTCAGGAGACCAGAAGAGCATCCTGTAACATCCTTGAAAGAATGGAAGGAGGAGAATGCCCATCTGCACTGAAGATTTGTGATTACAGCACTCACACTGTGGAGGTGGTAAGCTGTGGAGGTTGAAGCTGCCCACATTACCCCTGGAACTGATGAAACTTCTCCCAACTTTCTCTAAAGTGCTGCAGCTGTGTATAAGAAACCAATGTTTGAAGGGCAAGATGGTCTGTATTGCCCAGAGACTGATGTATCTTCACACCCCTTCCTCCCATGCTGAGGGTGGGGATGGGGTTGCAGGTGTCATCAGCAATCTCTGCCATATTTTTCCAAAATGATCACAGTTGCCCAGGCAGACTGATGTAGCAATGGCCCCTCCCCTCCTCTGCCAAGGGTGGGGATGGGCACTCTAGCATGCCCTAAAATTTAAATGGTTTGGGCAGTTGCCCTCAGAGGCTGAAGGAGTACTGCCCCTTCTGTATGTTAGGGTGTGGGGATGGAACTACAAGCTGCAACATTTCAGTCTGTATCAGCCAAAGGTACCTCTTATTGTCTGGAGAAGCAGAGGAAACATCAGTACCCTCCTATCCTATTGCAGGGTGGGGATGGATACAGAAGCACCCAACAGTTCAGTCCCTTTAGGCAAAAAGTACTTGCCATTGCCTGGAGAGGCTGAGGAAACAACAGCCCCCTCCTATCCTATTGGGTGGTGGTGGTACATCCAGAGGCACCAAACAGTTCTGTTCATACAGGCCAAGTTTGCCTTCCATGCCCATAAAGGCTGAGGAAATAACAGTCTCCTCCTATTCTATTGGAGGGTTGGGATGGATCGATAGGCACCCAACAGTACAGTCTGTGTGTCAAAAATTGCTTGATATTGCCCAGAAAGTCTGAGGAAACAGATCCCCTCCTATCCTACTTGGGGGTGGGGATGGTGTTACATGTGTCTGATTATTCAGTTTATGTGGGCAGAAAGAACCTAGAGAAGCTGGGGAAATACCACTCCCTCTTGTCCAGTCAGGGGTGAGCCACAGGTACCCAACAGTTGAGATCATGCAGACCAAAAGTATCTGCAGGTTCCCTGAGAGGTTGAGGAAACTCCAGCCCCTTCTTGTCTTATATGGTGTGGACATAGAGTCCCAGGTTCTCAACAAACAAGTTTGTGTGGGCTAAATGGGCCTAGAGTTGCCTAGAGAGGCTAAGGAACCCCATTATCCCTCCTATCCTATTGGAAATGTTGATAAAGCCCCAGGTGTCTGACTGTCCAGGCTGTGCCAGCTGAAATTGCCTGCATTTGCTTGGAGAGGTTGGTGCAGGTCCACCCAGTTTCTTTCCTGCCAGACTTGGGGCTGGAGCCTATGCTAGCTAGGGCTGCAATTTGGTCTGTGTGGAAAGAATCTGGCCTCTACCATCTCTATGATTTTATATAGCCCCACATACCCTCATGCCAGGAACAGAGTTAAAATGGTGGCTACCAGGCTCTTTTTAACTTGGACAGTTTCACACATTAGCTAGTATTAGGATTATACTTTAGCCAGCCAAATAAGCAGTAACTAAAATTGGTGCCCAACCATCTCTTCCTCTGCCTATTTTAGGAAATGGAGCTACCAACTCCAGCCTCAGAATAGCTCAAAGTGAATTGTGCCACCAGTGGAAGATGGGCACTGGCCTCCACAGTGTGGAGTGCTGCGAACACAAATCTTCAAAGCAGATGTGCATTCTCCTCCTTCCATTATTTCAAAAATGTTACAGGATGCTCTTCTGGTCTCCTGAGTTCCCTAAACATATATTTTAGATATAGCTCTGTTTAGATTGCTAACTGTCCTGTATGGTGAGCTGTCTGTTCAAACATCTTACTCAGACACTTGTTGCCCCATCTCTCCATTTTGAGCTAATTTTGTATATGGTGGGAGACAGGGTTCATGTTTATTTCTTTTGGAGATGATTATCCAGTTCTCCCAGCACAATTTGTTGAAAAGGCTGTTTTGTCTCAGCTTTGAGGGCTAGACAACTTTGTTAAAAATCACTTGACTATAGATGTGAGGGACTGTTTCTATGTTCTTGATATGGTCCATTACTCAATCTATCCATGTCTATGCCAGTACCTAGCTGTTTTTCCACTGTAGCCAAGTAATAAGAGAGAAGATACAAATAAATAAAACCAGAAATGGTGTGTGTGGGGAGCATTAACATGGACCTCAGCGATAAGAGAGATGATGAGATGATTCTATGATAAACTGTATGACAAAGAACTAAACAATGTAGATGAGATGGACAAATTCCTGGAAATACATGAACCACCTACACTGACCCTAGAAAAAATAGAAGACCTCAACAAATCAATCACAAGTGAAGAGATTTAAACAGTCATCAAAAACCTTCCAAAAGTATGTTGTTCAAGCACTTGAGCACTGGCTTCCCATACACATGACCCCAGGTTCAATCCCTGGCCACAGTACCTCAAAAAAAAATCCTCCCAAAGATGAAAATCCAAAGACCATATGGCTTCACAGGTGAATTCTGCCATTCACTTAATGACAATCTAATACCAATCTTGCTCAAGCTCTTCCAAAAATTTGAACAGAAACAAAAGCTGCCTAACACATTTTCTGAAGCCAATGCCACCCTAATACAAAAGCCAGATAAACATTCTATAAAAAAGAGAATTGCAGATCAATATCTCTAATGAATATAGATATACAAATCCTCAAAAAAATACTTGAAAACAGAATCTAAAAGCACATTAAAGCATTATTCTCTACAATCAGGTAGGTTTATCCCAAGTATGCAAGGGTGGTTCAATACAAGAAAGTAAGTTGGTATAATAAACCACATAGGTAAATTGGAGGTGAAAAATCACATGATCCACTGATGCAGAAAAGGTATTTGACAAAACACAGTATCATTTCTTGTTAAAAATCCTCCAAAAGATTGGAATAGAAGGCAGCTTAATCAGTATGTTAAAATAAACATGAGAAAAACCCAAACATTGCTTTTTACTCAATGTCAAAGCTCTGAAAGCTTTCCAACTGAGACCAGGAATAAGGCAAGGATGTCCACTGTCACCATTGCTATTGAATATTGTGCTAGAAGTTCTAGCTAGAGCAATAAGGCTAGATAAAGAAACAAAAGTCACCCAGATTGGAAAAGAAGAAGTAAAACTTGCACTATTTGCTGATGACATGTCTTATATCTAGAAAATCCTGGAAAATCCACAACAAAGCTATTACAACTAATAGGTGAATTTAGCAAAGTGTTGGGATACAAGATTAATATGCAAAAATCAATAGCATTTCTTTATAGTACTCATGTGCAATCTGAGGTGGAATTCAGAAAAGAAATTCTATTATAATAGATTCTAAAGCAATAAAATCTTTAGGAATAAACTTAACCAAACACATATATGACCTGTATTCAAAAAATTGCAAAACATTGTTAAAAGAAACAAAAGAAGTCTTAAATGAATGGGAGGACATTTTATGTTCATGAATTGTAAGAATAAATATGGTTAAGAGGTTAGTTCTATCTAAAGTGATTTATAGATACAACACAATCCCAACAGCTATTTTTGCACAAACAGAAAAGACAATTACAAATTTATTTGGAGGGTCCCTGAATAGTCAAAGATGTTTTTATAAAGGAAGAATGAATTTGGAGAACACTTACTTCCTGAGTTTAAAGCATATTGCTCAGCTAAGGGGTAAAAGCAGCATGGTACTGGAATAAAGACAGACAGATTGACCAATGGGACCAAATTAAGAACTCAGAAATAGACCCTCACATCTAGAGTCAATTTATTTTTGACAGGGTTATTAAGCCCAATCAGCTGGGCCAGAACTCTCTCTTCAACAAATCATGCTGAGAGACCTCGATAGCCATATCCAAATGAAAGAATAGGACCCCTAACTCACACATTCAAAAATAATTAACTCTAAGTGGATCAAGGACCTAAATATAAAATCAACAACCATAAAACTCCTAGAAGAAAATATAGGAAAATATTTTCAAGATATTGTGGTAAGTGGTAGTTTCTTAAACCTTACACAAAAAGTTCAAGCAAAAAAAAGAAAAAAAAATTAGATAAATTAAACACTTTTACATATCAAAAGACGTTGTCAACAGGGTGAAAAGTCAGCCAACTCAATGGGATATCTGATAAGGGTTTAATATCCATGATATATAAAGAGATCATACAATTCAACAATAAAAAGACAAACTACCCAATTAGAAAGCAGACAAAAGATTTGAAAAGACAAGTATTTGAAGAAGAAATACAAATGCAAAGAATCACCTGAAAAATTGTTTAACATCACTAGTGATTAGAGAAATGCACATCACAACTATAATGAGATACCATTTCACACCTATTAGACTGGCCCCTATTACAAATTCAGAAAACTATAAATATTGGAGAGGATGAGGAGAGACAGGAGCACTTATTCATTGTTTTTTGGGAATGTAGAATGGTACAGACTCTGGAGAAGTGTTTGGCAATTCCTAAGGATGTTGACTATAGACTTTCCATGTGACCCAGCAATACTGTTACTTGATATATACCCAAGAAAACTGAGTGCAGTGTCACAAGCAGACATGTGCACACCAATGTTCATAATAATGTTATTCACAATTGCCAAAAGTGTGAAACAACCCAGGTGTGCATTAACAGATGAATGTATACCCAAATTGTGGTGTAATAACATGATGTAATATTATGCAGCTGTAGGAAAAATGAAGCCTCAAAACATATGATTACATGCATGAACCTAAATGACATTATATTGGCTGATACAAGCCAGACACAAAAGGACAAATACTGTATGGTTGTGCTATTATGAACTAAATATATTATGTAAACTCATGGAATTAATACTTAGAATATAGGGCACCAGGAAATAAAAGGAGGGTAGAGAATGGAAAGCTGATGGTTAATCTGTGCAGAAGTGGTTAAAAGGTTTTTTAAAAATCTTTGGAAGTGAGTGGCAATGGAGAGAGCCTTTCATACTGTTTGTGACTAGCACAGTTATTATATGGGTATGAGAGTGTCCAAAAGTGAAAATCTAAGGGATGCATATTACTTTCAGCTGGGTAACATTGTACCACATAGAAGTGCATGACCAACCCAGGATCCCACCTGCAGCAGACTCCCCATGTACTGTAGGGCCTCCCCTACAGTATCTGGAATGACTGGTATACTTTCAGCCACCTTATCCCTTGTGGGATTCTCTGGAACATCCCACCAACTATGTCAATTATAACACAGGAGTGTCAAGACTGGGAAGGCCAAACAAATACTTTTGATATTCCAAGGAATCCACACAGAAGGTGAAAGGCTAGCAGCAACCAATACACTTTACTTACTTACATGTCCTGGTGATGGCTGTTGGTTGGGGAAACAAAGCTTATATAAGGCAGCACAGCACAAAGAGGGGGGCTACCTAATACATAGCTTATGGAATGATTAATAGTGAATACCTTCTTATGGGGATTCCCAGAACAGTAAATCAAGGGTTAGAGCAATTAACATTCTTTTGTAGCCGACTGATTGTGCTCTTAGTGCCAGTGTCTATCATACTGAGGGGTCATTGGACAATATGGCCTTGACTCTCCCAGCCCTTCTGCAGGAAGTTCAAGGAAGGGGCATTCCACCTATTTGACCTACATTTACATTTTGGACTGTACACTTTTATAGGTTTTGATGAAACTTAAAATGGCCTGTACACATTATTGGAATATTATACAGAACAATTCTAATACCTTAAAAAGTCCTATGTTCCATCAATTTTATCCTTCCCTCTCCCTATCATGAGAACCTGTTAACCACTAAGTTTCACTTATTGAAGAACAAGAATCATAGTTACTTGCATTTTGACAACTTGACATATTGGTCTGTTTTCCTTTATTAGGCACCACCTCTTTTCTGGATGGATTGTTGTCCCTCTAATTTAGAATATAGCAGGACTCCTTAGGATAGGACTTTAATATTTTTTTGTTTATTGTGTGGGTCCCCATCCACTTATATTACACAGTATGAAAGAAGAACACTAACATATTCCATAGAATCCTGCCCCAGATGAACCCTGTCCCTTATACCCCCCACAGCCAACAGCCTACACCAGTAATCCTCCCCTGCCATATTTGCCAAAAGAACATTCCCAACATTGTAGTTTTAACCACAGACCTGCAAAACTCCAGAGATCACCTGGCTCCTTCCCCCACCCTTCCCCTCATTTCCATGGATAGTTTTCCCTCTAAGATCTGGAACAAGACAAGGATGCTGACTATTACCTCCCTTATCTAGCATTGTGTTAGAAGTACTTGCCCAAGCACTTAGGCAAGAAAATAAAATAAAAGGCATCCAAATAGGAAAGGAAGAAATAAAAATTTCACTATTTGCAGATGACATGATGCTATGCATAGAACACCCTGAGAAATCAACAACAAAGCTTCTAGGGCTTATAAATGAGTTCAGGAAAGTGCTAACATAACAGAACAGCATTCAAAAATGAGTAGCATTTCTGTACTCCAATAACACTCAATCTGAGGAAGAAATCAAGAAAAAAAATCCCCTTTACAATAGTAATTAAAAGAATCAAATTCCTAGGAAAAAGACTTACCTACAGATGTAAAGGACTTGTACATTGAAAACTACACAACACTGCTAAAGGAAATAAAAAAATACCTAAATAAATGGAAGAATATTTCCTGTTCATGAATTAGACTAAACATCATTAAGATGTCTATCCTACCCAAACTAATTTACAGATTTAATGCAATCCCAATAAAAATTACCACAGCATTTTTCACTGAATTGGAAAATATTTGGGAACCATCTATAAAATAGGAGCCTAATATCCAGCATATATAAAGAAATCCTACATCTCAAAAATAAAAAGACAAAAAAAAAACATTTAAAAAATGGGCAAGGCATTTAAATAGACATTTCTGCAAAGAAATACAAATTGCTAAAAAGTACATGAAAAGGCACTCAACATCATTAATTATATATAAAATGCCAATCTAAACTACAATGAGATATCATTTTACAACCATTAGACATGTTGGTGTTTAAAATTAGAAGACTACCAGTGTTAGAGAGGATGTGGAGGAAAGAGAACACTTATCCATTACTAGTGGGAATGTAGAATGATCCAGCCATCGTGGAGGAGAATTGGTGGTTCCTCAAGAAGTTAAATATAGAATTGTCATATGATCTAGTGATCCCACTGCTGGGTATATATCCAGAAGAATTGAAAGCAGGGAAATGAATAGATATATGAGCACCAATGTTCATAGCAGCATTATTCATTATTGCCAAAAGTTGTAAGTAACCCAAATGCCCATAAATACATGAATGGGTAAGCAAACTGTAATATGCACATACAATGGATTATTACTCAGCTGTAAGAAGCAATGCAGTGTTAACACAAGAGATAACATGGATGAGTCTTTAACCTTTATGTTGAGTGAAGCAAGCCAGGCACTGAAGGACAAATGTTACATGAGCTCACTGATATTAATTAAGCAAATTGAGCAGAGTTACAGAGCAAGAGTCTGGAAGATTGGTTTACAGGAGACAGAAAGGGAGTAGAGGTTGGTGAGTCATTGCTCATATGGGAAAATCTATGACAAGGTGGAATTGTGTGTTTGGCCAGT